>RXPK01002461.1:0-77081 GCA_004143645.1 Protaetia brevitarsis
TGGAGATTTTGCCGAAAAGAAGCTCGCAAAATCTTTTAAGTTAAAGGAATTCGTTCAAATTAAAATTCACGAATTTAGTTTCTTGTTATAAGCTCATAGTTAAAGACAATTTTAATATTCCAATCTGAAGACTGGGTTTGTTGATTGCAGCTTCCATTTTGACTTTGGGAAAAAAATCTTTTCCATAAAAGTTTCATTAGAGAATTCAGTGCTGCATAAGCTAAAATGGCAGTGATTCAGGAATACTGGGTTTTTCGTTGTAGCTCTATTTTTGCTTTTACGAAAAAATCTTTTCTACAAAAGTCTTGTAGAATTGAAGGCTGCATAACCTAAAAATATTTTTAAATTATTACGGGTGTTCAGGAAGACTGGGACTTTCATTATAGCTCTATTTTTGTTTTAGGAAAAAAATCTTTTCTACAAAAGTGTTTATAGAATTCAATGGTGCATAAGTAAAATATTTTTACATATAACAGAGTGTTCGCGAAGGCTGGTTTTTGATATTACCTGTTATTTTTATTTTTAGGAAAAAATCTTTTCGTACAAAAAGTTGTACAGAATTTAAAATGTGCATAACCTAAACATATTTTCGACATACAGGTGTTCCAAAAGTAAGGAACAAAAGAAAACTACTTAAAAGCGTATTGCACATTATAAAAGTGATCTCAACGTGAAATCCTGGACCGGCTTTCAAAAAAAAACCAACCTTCCTCAAGGACCGTATTCTAGGGAGAATGCCCGGCTTCTAGTTAATTCATGTATAAAAGGTTTTCGCAAGGACGAAATGTTAGCGATCTATATATGGAAAACTATTCACGAAAAAATCTGAAAATATTAGTATACGTGTGTCCACACTTATGTGTTGCACATTGATAATTTGTATCGGAGATACAGAATCGGTCAACGGACAAAGTAGTATATTTTTTATGGCGTTACAATTGTGAAAACAAAAACCATTGAGCGTTCGCGTTCTCTAGATTTGTCAATTTTTTTTTTTATAGAACGCCCTGTATATTTTTTTTGCATTTAAGAAGAGAATCGCAAACTGAACAAAAAAGTCTTATACTATTAAAGAAAATGTCAAATGAGTTTAGAAATCTTTTTTTTGCTTTGTTTTGCATGAAAATTAACCTATGGAAAATTAAAGCATTTAACATTTCAAAAAGCCGTTCAACCAACGAAGAACTTCTTATTCACATCCCCATAGCCTCCATTACTGTCAAATATTCAACACTAACTAATGTATGGATTAATAATAATAATCTAAATGGGGATCGGACAATGTGTTAAGTTATTCACAGCTTGTCAACCTACTGGAATAATTACGCTTTGTGTATCGTTGGAATAGCATTCCCAATTGCGAATAATATAATTTATCGAAGTGAAAGGCACAGTTTCGAACACATAGCTTTTTCGGATGTTAGTTACGTTAAAATAAGAAAACACCAAAATCATGTTTGTTGCTTCTCTTTTTTGTTGTATTTTTTCTAGACGTTTCACAATCATGTTTTTTGCGATTAAAACGTAATCTATCACGAATCCGAAAAAAAAAGTTTCAAACAAAAACTATATATTTGATGGCGCAGAATCCGAATCTGCAATCACAAAATGGCGGTTCCCATTTAAGATTTCAAAGGTTGTCGCTCCTCTCACTCTGGGGGGTGAGGTGGGGGATCGAGTTTCGGTACCATTCAGTGGGTCCCCTACATTATAACAAATCTTATTAAGATCTTTTTTTTGATTTGATGCAGTGTTTTAGAGATATTCGTTGTCTCAAAATAAAAAACAAAAAAAAATAAAAATCACCCTGTATATATAATAATGACGAGCGGCTGACTAGAGATACCGATTTTACGATACGAGATATAAGTGGAGTATGTATAATTTTGCGAAACGTTTAAATGGACGAAGAAGGGTATAACACACCTTGCGACATTGTCAGTTAGGTCACACTATATTATGTATATTCGCTTAGTTTCACCATCGCCGATAACATGAGTTTCAAACATGGCGCCCAAGGAAATTCGCGGTTTCGCATAGGTGGGTGAAATTGGGAACCTAAAACTATTTGAATCTGTTTTATTAAGCAAAAATCTAACCTACAAAGCCGTTCCTTCTGTCATTTTGACATTGATGTTGTGCGCTTTTCTGTCAATTGTCCAGTCTGTCTTGAGTCTATTAGGTTATTTTCGACCCACTTTGTAATTTTAGTTGCAATTATTAGCCCGCCAAACGCCATCGCGAATTTCTTAAATTTGATAGACAAAACATCAAAAGGTGCCGACATTAGTGAATACTATGGATAAGGTTTATACCTGTGGTAGGTGCTCACGCTTGCGGTAATACTAATGTAATATATCAGTCTAAACACAAACAGCGAGGAGTTAAGATGCGAATGTATCATTGACGCTGTTGCAAATGCGTGAAATAAATGTTATTTTATTGCTGTATTATTCCGATATTAAAACTATTATTGGGTAAATGCTGATAATCAAGTATAAACAGACATTTTCATACTTTGTAGCTTCTCATTATTTTAATCATCAATTCTCTAATTGTCTCTTCTTTATTGTCATTATTCATTATTCAAATCTCTACCAATGTCGTCATGTATGACATCTTCCTCTTATCCTAAGTTTTCACTTACATTTTCTTTGTCTCCTTACCCCATTCACAGTTTTTCCTGCTAATTATAATTTTTTGCTAGCGTATTTTTACCTTTTTCCCTTTTAGTTGTTGTTCTCTCGTAATTTTTCTTAATTCCGTTTAGATATCTTTACTCAACTGTTAATCATCATCTATAAAAATCCTTGTCCTTCTTAATTTACTTTTGGTTTTCATTATTGCCAATTTCTTTTCGATAGTTCCCACTTTCTTATTCTCCTTCCATAATTATCATTACTTGGAAATCCTTTTTGTCGCTGTGTTACGATTATACTCTTCACCTTGGCTGTATTTCTAGATCATCCCGCGAAAATTGTTCTATATCTGACATTACTACTGCTGTGTACTGATTAAATTAAATGAAAAATGCAAAACTGAATTTTAAAATGAAAAAGAAAAATAAAATTTAGCTAGCTCAACGGATAAGATTTTAATGAACGCAAAAGAACTATTAGCCTCAGAGTTACCCTCGCGAATTAAAACTTGAATCTAACCACGAAAAGTAAATTGTGAGTGAATGAAATATACCCGAAAAATTGTAAAGGTTTTAAAATAAAATAAAAGAACAGAATTTTTAACCCAATGACGCTAATTAACAAACAAATTTATTTCAACAACGGTAATTAGCAAATTGTGGCAGAAAAAAACCTTGAACTGAAGGTGTTCGCCCTAAAATAAAAACTGCACTTAACTCTAAATTAAAATAGGACAATGCTATTTCCTATGCAAAGCAAAAGTTTTGTTTGTTCAGGAAGATTATCCAAAATACACAACCTTTGAAATACTATCCACGTGGTTTCACAAACTAAAATAAACTAAGCGTGGACAACTTCTAGAAATTTACAAAAAAAAACTAAAATGCAAGTACAATGCTTCGACTCACCCAACGAGGTGATAGATAAATAAAAATGAAACAGCAAAATTGGATAACGGAAAATTAACTCTTTAAACAATAATGAGAAAAAATAAACTAAAATATATCTTCCTAAACAAAAATAATAATTGATCTTATATCTATAAAGTGTACACTTCAATATGTTAACAATTATTATAAAAAGAATTCCTTTATGGACTACATAGAAACAGAAATGTTAATTTCAATATCAAATGAATTACAAAATGGCAACAATGATATAAAAATCGTCTACTCACGTCAATAGTCGAACAAGGAAGTCCTTAACAAAACTCTACAATTGTTTTTCTTACAAAAATCACTGTCTCAAAAACGTACAATGCAAACGTATAGCAATACGACAGTATTCAATAGAATCCGCATTAAAACAGCACAAGCGAACAATAGACAATTGAATGAATGAATTAAATTAAAAAAACTTAAAACACTAAATAAATTAAAATGATTCAATAAGCTCTTTAACTAAACTTACACCAAACAAAATATAAATTGTGAAAAATTCTCGGTAAATTGAAATCGGCTGTTTAAGCAAAGAAAACAACCAATAAATAACCAAAAATATGCAACTTGAAATACACACAGCGATAAAGCGGGTTGTTTAACCACAGCACTACGTTCTTTCGTGCTCTCAGCCCTTTAACTACTTATGTTGTTCTTTCTTTTGTACTTCTCATCCCTATCTCCAAGCTTTCAAATTCTATTCCTTAATTGATCTTTTGTTCTTTGCTCCACTTGTCTTTCCTCCTTCTTAATTCAAGTTTAATCTCCTGTAATTGCTCCTTCAATTCCCTCATTTAATTTCATAATCGGCACTGTTTCTTTTATTGCATCTCTTTCATTCCCTTCATTCTCTTGACCGTTTTCTTCTCCTTTCTTTTTGTTTTAGTTTCGACGATCTTAAATTCAAAATCATTTTTCTTTACTCCTATTTCACCAGAGGAGATACGGTCAATTCTCATCTGCTTAAAAACTAAACATTCAGAGGACGTATACGGAATTACAACCAGTCTTATAAAGTGTTGCGACGAAGAACTAAGCGTGCCACTAGCGGCCTTATTCAATACTTGTGTGGAACAGGGAATATTTCCTAGCCTACTAAAAGTGGGTAAAGTCATTCCAATATTCAAAAGCGGTGACAAAAATAAATGTGAAAACTATCGCCCTATTAGTATCTTGCCAGCTATGTCCAAAGTTTTTGAACAAGCAATTGCATCTAGGCTCACCAACTACTTCGAACAGAACAAATACTTCTCCTCTAATCAGCATGGATACAGGAAAGGATGTTCGACAGTTATTGGGATCTCACAAATGGTTCAGCATATTAATAATGCTCTTGATTCAGGTACCTTGGCGGAAATGACGCTTCTCGATTTAACGAAAGCCTTCGACTCGGTCGATCACTGTATCCTATTGGAAAAGCTCCAGTATTATGGTGTGCGGGTAACCTCTCTTGAGTTGGTCAAATCTTACCTGTCTGGAAGACTGCAGCTTACAAACTGGAATAACTCACGCTCTCACCTTGGATGCGTTGAGTATGGTGTGCCTCAGGGATCGATCCTCGGACCTCTGCTTTTTATAATTTATATAAACGACTTACCTTGTAATGTTGATGCCCTCAAGATTTGTCTTTATGCGGACGATACGTCGTTATTGGTACAAGCAGAAGATACTCACGGTCTTCGTGAAAAGTCCGAGAAGGCTATCAGAAATGCAGAGAATTGGTTTACAGCAAACAATTTAAAAATAAACCAAGACAAAACCAAGTCCATTACTTTTACAACTCGTAATGTCGAATCTTCAAACGTGAAATTTCTAGGCATCACTATTGATAGCAATTTAAAATGGCATCACCACGTGGATAAGCTATGCAGCAGACTGTCAGCAGCCTTATATGCCATTAGAAGAGTGAAACATACGGCAACTCATGTGGCTGCAAAGACAGTATATTTTTCTTATTTTCACTCTCTTTTATCATATGGTCTACTTGTCTGGGGAACATCGACGGAAGCGGATAGAATATTTATCCTCCAAAAGAAGGCTATTAGAATTTTGTGCAACCTAAATTACAGTGAGAGTTGCAGATCTCATTTCAAACAACAGGGCATACTTACCTTACCGTCTGTGTATATTCTACAAGCAGTATCATATATTCACAATAGTAGAGAATTATTTCTTACAAATGGTCACTGCCATAACCATCTTACCAGACAAAGAAATGACATAAGGCCACCTTTTCACAGACTCGCTTGTACCCAAAGATCGATAAACTACTGGGGAACAAAGTTATACAACAGTCTGCCAATACATTAAAACAACTAGAATATAATAACTTCGTTAAGCAAATGAAAAAAATATTAATGGAAAGAGAGTGTTACTCAACTCAGGAGTTTCTGCAAACCTAATTTTCTAATTTTCTTTTAAACACATATTTTTTATTTATACAAGTTTTATCTATACACATTTTTATCCTCACGTTACTTATTTATTTATATGTTTTATTTATACTTACTTTATGTACATATACTATGCATGTTCTGTTTGTCTCCTTTTATATTTATTTATTTATGTGTTTTGTTTGTTATATATTATTTCTTTGACTATCTGTATTTTATACATGCAAGCGATAAAATTTTTGACAAAGTCTGTAATGGTATAATTGCAAATATATTTACATTATTATTATTATTAAACATTGTTAAATATGTCTCGGTCTTTGTTCTGCCTACACTTGTAATAGTGAAAATAAATAAAATTTCAATGATCTCCTTAATCGCTATAACAAATAAGCCATAACATCTAGTCCAGCACGATTTGATAAACAGGTATAACTTACAAAATGAAAAGCAGCCACAATCTAACCAAAGGACTAATTGCAATTTCTAGCGAACACACGGCAATGCGCTTCTTCGAAAACGGATCTCCCATTCGGCACCAACCAGGCAAGCGTATAAACAAAGCAAACAACGAAACAAAACACCATCGACTCCACCTAACTCAACTGACGCAACAACGAACACAGTGACGTAATTGCAAAAAGTGCATGCTCGCATCATCAACCCCCCAAATCTTACCGCATCATTTTTTTTTTTACATACGAACAGTTTCCCGCGGCTAATAGGCCCCGTCGAGCAGATGTTTTCTGAGGATGTCAGTCTGAGGTATATTATCTCGCTGTATACGCCGGTGTAAAAAGACAAAAATCCCGTTTCTTCCTTGCTCTCTACCTACCTGATTGCATTTTAAATTTAAGGGAGCTTTTCGGCCATCTTTCGGATTCACCTCTAGTCAGTTTTGCATCCGCATTCGGTTCACGATGACTTCATCACCAGCAACAGTAGTAATGCATAGAGAAGCCGGCATAGACCTTGCTATTCGGTGATAAATTTTTAGATAACGTTCTTATCGGCCGAGAAAGAGAGCGTAGTTATTCAGTACGAATCTAATCTCTGTGACAGCATGCACTTGAAATATGGTGAGTTATTACAACAACCGACATAGATTAAAAAAAAAAATACACACATTTTATTTGACGTATGTATGTAGGTAAATATAGCATTCACTGTCCCGATGTTCGTATCCCCAGCTGACGTTTATGCTAGACTAGAGAACTGACGATTCGATTTCGTAACAAAAACATCGTGACAGACGAGATTGCAGCATTGTATTCATGACGTTTACCAGACTTAAAAATAACCAAGAGATTCATAATAATAAAAAAAAAAAACATCTAGAACCATCTAGGTTACGTGCTAGAAAGAACGTGAAAGAAATGATTTCACACCAGAAGTGACACAAACACGTTGTTTACGCGTTGTTGTTGACTGTTGCCGGGCAAATCTCAGATTTGCCGATTTTTTTATGTGCTTGTTTATGCAGATCGAATAAATACTGTTTTTAAATTCATCTCATCCAGATAGAATTCGAGAAAAATCAATTCATGTCGGCGGCTTCTTTCATAAAATGAAGATTCGTATTAGTTATTATACTTGTATCATTCCTTCTGTCATGAGAAATTAATAAATAATATAATGCAGAAACTAAACTTGTTCGATACTCATTTCGATCTAAACTAGGTTAAATAATGGTAAAGTTATTATTTTATCGCTACGCTAATGTTTTCCGCTGCACGTGTTCGCGGCTCAAACAAGCATGTTTATCTTTTTTTGTATACAAGGTTAAGCAAATGTATGGATCCATTCGAATATCTTTAATATGGCTAATTTGATTTTAATAGTCCTTTTTACATTTAATTAAATACAAATCGAAAATTTGAGGAGTACATTTATATCTGAATCAGAAATCCGATTTAGCTGGAAATGATGTTTCCATGAACTTTCTTATTTTAAACGAAACACCCTGTATGTTTTTACGAACTTCAATAAAACTCTCCTACCGCAGTTCAATATTAAAGTATATCACTCCTATGTATGTTTAATAAGGACAAAGATATTTCATTAAAACTAATAATGCAAATTTTATTGAAAACAAGAAAAATGAACATACAAAAAAGTGCATTGGTTTAACAAAACGTTTTTTGTTATTTTATTTTAGTTGAACCAAATACATATTCAGTAATTTCAACAAAAATTCGGTTGTAAAATCAACATAAAATCAACAAGATTTTAATGTTGCTGCAACATAAAAAAAGAAATAGAAAATTTGTTGGAGCAAATGATATTTGGTATTGAATGTAATCTGCCTTAAAACAACATATTTATCTGTTCCATCTGACATTGAAATTATATTAAAGTGTATTGTGTATAGCTTTTAGCCGTCCTTTAGGTGGAGAACCATTTTTCTTTAACAAAATTGTCGATGATACGTAACTCACTTTTATTAATGTATTTTCAAACTGTATACTACAATTAACGAATTAATGTATTTATTACGGTTATTAGCAAATAACTGTAATAATTAAGAAGAATTTTTCCAAAGAAAAATGTTCTCCTCACGCAGGATTCGAACCTACATACTCTCTATTTCATTAATTATTTCACACTATAAAAAGCTTGCAATCTTTTTGCATATTCGCCGCGCTGCCGGCCTTTCTGATATCGACGTATGTCGGTTTGTCGCTCAAACCTACATACTCTTCTCTAGCTCAAACGGTAGAGCGTTCGTCCGGTAAACGGGAGTATGTAGGTTCGAATCCTCCGTGAGGAGAAAATTTTTCTTGGTTAATTATTACTGTTATTAATTCGCTAATTATTTCATACGTGTTTCCTAAGAGTTATTAACATTGTTCTTGGTAATATTACAATGTTAGAGATTTTTTTCTAAAAAGCTTGCAATCTTTGTATACTACAATGTTTATTAATCCCGCACTAAATATTTTCAATAGATCATTTATGATATAAGATGCAAAACATAACTGAGAAATATACGAGTGCCATCTACTGGTACGTTAGTGTACTAACAATCGATGTTCGAGATAATACTATATCACTTGACCGAAAGATGGCGCACAATGGAACTCATGACGATATCTTGGGGATTTGTTCATATAATTTGCATGAAGACGAAGCAATTTTATAGTTACCTGGCATTAAGTCAAGTTAATCTTAAGGTGCGGTCTTGTACTTGGTACGACGCTATATCGTTGCACCTACCACTGAGCTATTGACTCCCGCAATTCCTTCTCAATGTGAAGGGACGGGGAAGCAACTCTGGTTAGTAATTTTTTATGGTTGGAACTGTGATTATTGCCAAAGATTTTCATTTGATACAACAAAAAATGTTGCATCTATTAAGTTTTTGTTTGATTTAAGTAAAATATTACTAATATCAAACAATTATTGTTTTGCATCAAATGCAATATAACTGTTGGATGAACATATTTCATGCATTGAGTGGACAGTTGATTGTATTTGTGTTCGGTGCACTTCAACCAAATTTTACTCTTCAACCATTTACCACTTTTTTTTGGTTGAATCAATGCATGTATTTTTCTGAGTGTATAAACAAAATCAATTTTAGTTAAAAAAAAATTCGAAATGATCGCCGTCCATTTCTTGAAGATATGCAAGTCCATGAACAAACTCTTGAATGGCATTTGCCAAGGTCTCTTCACGAATTAATTGCACTTCCTTGATTATTTTGCACTAATTATGGTTTATATGGATGATATTTTTCGCCCTTCAATATTCTGATTACTGATCGGTAACTTATATGATAGTTCAGTATGAGGGACGTAGTAGAAGTTTGTGAAAATTCCAATAATGCTATAGTAATATCTTGAGCAATAACTTCATTAGTCGGACCTTTTGGTCATCCACTTTTCGGTAAATTTCTGCCACTTGTAGTTAAGTTAAACCTTCCTAAAGGTTTACCAACGACAAATCGTGTTATTGGATGCTGATCTTGATGCAAATTATTAAATAAATCGCATACTTCTTTATGCGTTACCAAACCCAATCATCATTAGAATCTCAATACGTTCTTTTTCACTTAATTGAACCATTATTAATATTTGAACATTTCCAAAACTAATTCTGATAGCTTAAGTCAAGTACTGAATTTTAATTCCATGGATAACTAAATACAAACAACATTTTAAAAAGAAATAATGAAGTAACCTCATCGTTATCAAAAATAGGAGTGCTAAACCTTAACATTGTACTCCTGAAGCAGAATTCTATTGAAATTCATAAAAACATACATAGTGATTCATTTAAAATAAAGAAGTTAAAACATCATTTCCGGCTAAACTCAAAGTTTGATTCGGATATAATTATACTCAACGAATCCCCATTTGCATTTTATTAAGTGTGGAAAGTCTTATAGAAATCAAAGTAGCCAAATTAAAGATATTCCAGATATGGATCCACCATACATTTGCCTAACGCTGTATATAGGATCTTGCAGCTGAATTCCGGTGCGCTCATTTGCTATTGAAGTAAGATGTTGCACCTAAACACATGGTGAAACACTAAAAAGCACCTCTGAAAATTAAAGGAATCTATTGAATAGGTTCATAGAAATTAGAAATACAAAACACCAAATGAGTCAAAACCTGCCAGAAGTGAGGACAATGAATATTCAGTACTATTGATAGCAACAGAAAATTCTACTTTTAGTCAAAACAAAATTAATGAAGAAATATGAATCTATGCAAGATTTGTTCAACAAATGTTAAAACAAAATCACTTTCATAGATGTCACATTCAGCTTCGCCAAGAGTTTTATAAAACGGATTATGTAAAAAAAAATGTTCACTTCAAATTTCTTCAACTAGGTGTTGTGTGACATAATTTTCATGAAAACAAAGCAATACGGCTGCGTATTTGTATTATCCGTGTGTTAAAAATGTTAAACAATTGTAATTGCCGTAAAATCATGTCAACAAATTAAAACTGATAAAGTAGTAAGTAAACACGTACATAATAATTATATATAATTCCAAGAATTCACGGTAGTCGGGGATTAGTTATTTAAAAATAATACATACATAAGTCTTGAGGAAATGATTTAATGATTTTTCGACGTTTCGCTATAGTGCACTACACTGAACAACGTACAAATTATTTCGAAAAAGGTTCTTTTAAATTGTTTTAATTATTAAAAATAAACAAACTAAAGTTAACATTAAATTTTGTGTACAAATTATTTTTCTTTAAATTTATGCGTCATTTTCTATGATATTGTAAACTGCAATTGGAATCTTACTGTGTTGTACATATATGAAATTGTTTTTATACAGGTTAAGTAAAAAATGTTTTTAACTATGTTTGTGAATGTTTGAAAATAAAATTTGAGAGTATACAGGAATAGGGAATAAAGAAATTTGTATAGATAATCGTAAAATTGAAAACTATATGTTTGGTAATTGTGAAATATCTTGACGGCCATTAATAGAATTTTTATTGTTTTTAATTTAAAACTATTCTTGCTTTGTAGTTTTTTTTTCTTTCAGTAATATGCCTGTCTTTTCACAATTAAATAAATCATAAACCCACAGCATCTAATAGGTATTTAAATTATAGCAACTCTTGTCAACATATTTCCATTAAAAAAAGTGTTATCCCTCCCAAAAGAATGTGACGTTTCAGGTAAAAACCTAAATTTGGAAAGCAATAAATCCATTTTCTAAATAATTTGCATGTATTTCAGTTTGTAATAATATCTTTTTTTTTTATAAAACTATAGCACATTATAGCGAAACGTCGAAAAATCATTAAATCATTTCTTAAAGACTTATGTCCATACCTATTATTATTAAATAACTAATCCGTTACTGCCATGCATATATACTTCGAATTCTTCGCTCAAATAATCGTATCGTAGGAAAATAACGCAGGATACTGTAAAGAGATATTGAAAAAATGACTTTAAAACTAAGGACCCGAACGTAATAAAGCAGCTGTTAAACTTTTTGTAAATTCCAACACCGTATACCCACAAAAAAAACTAAAATAATGATGTGAAGAATTAACGATAATTTAAAAAGGAGTAGATCTCACCACAATTAAACTTATTTTTAATCTTAAAATGAATTCCTCAATGAAAGCATAGTATGAAAAACTATTGCCAACGTGTTGTCCACATGCTGAATGAAAAAATTAATTAGTCTCTATAGATATAAACTATCAAATAATTACTCAATATACAATATTATTAGCATAAGCATAAACCATGTAAAATATCAGTTAAAATCTAATAGATTAATTTTATTAGTGTAATATTCTAGGTACTTAGTTACGAAGCACTGTCATTCATGTAATATTTTTAAACTGAAATAAATACAAGAAAGTAAAACGACAAATGAAATTACCACATTGTTTTCGTATAATCCTATTCAATATTCGTAAAGTATAAAGAAGCAATTTTGTAGGTTATACTTACAGGTGTTCAGGTGATTGCAATTATTCCGAGTTATTTTATGGATCTGATCACACTTTTCTTGCACTTAACACAAAACAATTACTTTATAATTCTACAACGTTACAATCTTGGTTAGAATTTTACATCACTACACTTTTTAGCACCAACCTTTTAACCGCTTAAAACTCGCATAAAATACCACACATGATTTCTTTCGGACATCGCGAGATTTTCGTACCGCGATACACAAACAGAACCCATCAAATCACCAACTAATATCCAAGCTACGATTGTGGAAATTATTGATTGTAAATGCGTGCAAAAAAAGGCGGGTCTGCAAAAAAAGACTAGAAATTCACATAAAAATGGGATGACGTTTTCAATCTGGCGGCAACGGACAACGCGTTATTTATTTCGTTGATTGGAAGAGTGCCAACCTACCAACCTGTGAAGGTTTAAAATGAAATGAACTAAGTAAAATTAAAATACGGCACTTAACGGTTATAAAATAATAAACAAACATGTTTACTGAAACGTACAACGTATCTGTGATAGAGAATGCACAGTTAATTAAGTATTTATATGTTAATTTAATTTTAGGGTAACATTGGATAATTGTAGGAATTAGGAGGAATGAGTTGATTTTAGTTGAAGACGATTAATAATAATTCTGACGAAATCACTGGTATTTTTGACGTAAACTTCGAGATGTTTGTAAAGTTTAAGTGAAATTAAGGTTATATGTAGTAACATTAAATCAATTTATCTTTGCGAGAAAATGAACATGACTTATATAATGGTAATGGTGCTATTGCAAATATAGGTTTTGTATAATGTGATATACGCAACATATACCTATAGTGAAAACAATAATTATTGCATTTTTAATCATTGTTTATCAACGTTTAATAATCCTAAATAACACAATTGTTTATCTTCCTAATAATTATGCATAATAAACTCTTTTTTTCATTTCAATATTGTTTATAGACACACACCATTTAAATGACCTTACATAAAAAGTATCTCTGTAAATTTTTCTCTGAGTATATTTTTTTAATTGGACCACGTGATTAGGTAAACAGAAAGATACTGTAATACTGTTTCCATTTTATAGTATTTACATTTCAAGCATTGTGTTTATACGTAATCACAGAAAATACAACATACAAACATATTTTGTAATAAATTCCTGATGAACGTTTTTTGGATTCGATTGTTTGGAAAACTTAACAAACATACTTTCATGACGTAAACTTCGTTTCGCGTTTCATAATTTCTGGGCATAAAAATTAACGTGTAACAAACAAATTATTTGTGGAGTTATTTAAAAAAATAGTAGCGATTTGGAATAATAGACATTTTTTAGCGAGTGGAAAATTTTAAAAAATTATATTTCTTATGTAATAGACGATAAGTACTTTGTTTTCGCTTTACTATACTAAGAAATTAAACGAAAAGACAGTAAAATTGCTTCTATGCCGCCATGAAATGATGAAATGGGAATTTACCCTAATAGAAAACACATCACGGAAAAAAAAAACATTTGGGCGACTATCTACATGACTGACAAGTCATTTTGGTTGCCTACCTAATCTGTTTTATAAAATTTTAACAGTATCTATATGTTTCCTAAAATATAGGAACATATTAAAATATGTAACGTATTGAGAAATAGTTTAAATTAAAAAAACAATGGAATATTTACAGTTGTAAATATTCATTGTTTTTGAAATTCATTGAAATTTGACGACTAACGGGGTATACATTTAATTTTATTTCAATTAAGAAATTAAGTAATTTAAATTCAGTCAAGAAAAACTTACATTCTTACATTCGGGTAAACATGTATGTATATAAGCAGCTAAAATATCGCAAACAATGGATGTTAATGTGTTATAATATCAAAGCTGGATATTTATTATTTCATTAGTCATAATAGTCATATAGCATTATTTCTCTCTAAATGTTAAATTTTAACATGTTATTAGTTCGATGTCTAAAGTTCTTTAATATAAATGACTTTATTTTTTCAAGTTTCCTTCAGATGTCCGTTCCTGTCAAATTGATAGTGATCTAGGCAAGACTACGGAGCAATAGTTAATTGATTGAAGATTGATTAACTTTGTACTATTATTTAATTTCTACCATATTATCTATCTTAGACACAATGGTAACAAAAGAAAACCTTAGAATTCAAGGTTATTTTCTTCTTTGGAAATTATTAGTTATGGTGACCTTTCCAGATAATTCTAGTAGATTCGCACTAGAAACTTCGATGCGTATCGATGAAGCTTACTACAATAACAATGTAGACTTAGTGGATAAATAAAGCTAACTATCTACAGCGCCTTCTATAAGTGGTTTCACTATCTAAGATGATCTCCGCTCTAGACAGATAGCGCCATCTGCTGATGCAGCTAGAAATTTTAATTCAAATAGGCGCCGTTACAATATCTATTTCATAAGACTTTGAACACTTTAATAATCCTTAATTCTTGTGGAATTTGAAGCTCTGATACACATAAGAAATAGTTTCATTTCTAGACCTAAAACAAATCTATCTGGCAATTACAATACAAGTAACAATCAGGACTTTATAAATATTCATCTCATATCTATAACAGATATTAGATATTACTTTTGTTTATTTTTTGTAACAAACTATTCTTCAATATAATACGCATTATGAAAAGGTTAGGTTTATGTGATTTTAATTGCCAAAAATAACATAAAAAATACGTTTCATAAAACCTAATGTGTTCATTCATATATTCATGTTTTAAAATATGTTTTATGTAAAAACTAGTTTTTAATACGCTGTTTTCGCATCCTTATTTTTATTTTAATACCTTTAAATTATGATTAAATATCAAGCTATTAGTTATAGATAGCTGTTTTATCTCACATTATCAATAATACCGTTCATTCCATTTTTTTTTTTTTTAGGAAATGATGCAACAAATATTTTTGGTTTCATTGATATTCCTGTAAATATGCACTTATCTGTTTACTTTTTTCAAAGAGATTTTGCGTCATGTGCAATTTTGTTATTACTAATCTCCTATTATTCAATAATTATATCACTGATCTTTATCAGCGGCTGTAATTCCTGTTATTTTAAAAGCTATTTTATACACAGATCGGAAAAGCTATAATCAATCCCACTACAGAGACAGGTTGGAGAATTAATCTGGATCACAGACGGATCAAAAACCGAAAACGGGATTGGAACTAGAATCTATAGTGAGGTGGGAAATACAATGATGTCCACTAGGAAAATATATATATGACGGATACACTATTTATATTATGCATATGAAATCAATTAGAAGGCAAATAAGCGGATCTATATTGCAACAGATAACCAGGCAATATTGATGGCACTAGTAAACCCTAAGATGCAATCAAGGCATGGTTTTGGGAACGTATTCTAGAACTTAATAGCCTAACAAATAGCAATAAGGTCACTTTGCTGAGGATGCCTAGATATTTGGCAATAGAAGCAAGCGCAAAAAGCCGATGAGTTAGCAAGAAAGGGATCATTCGCTTCATATATAGGTCCAGAACCTGTTCTATTTAAAAGCACAGCACCTGAATAGATAAGGAGTTAGGTCAAAGAGAAGCACAAAGAACGCTGGAATAATATAACCAGTATAAGTTTTATGAAGACATGTGTGAAGCATCTGTTACATCCAACATTCCCTTACATAAACTGCTAAACCCTAAATTAAAAACATTTCTGGAAAGATATACGAATAGATATGTTCCTGATCTTTCAACATTAGGAAGACCATATCTAAACAATTTGTTGCATAAATGCAATACAACAATTAGTGCTGATTGAACAGAACTATACCGCTTGAGAGGTTCAATAAAATGTTGACTTACATCGTATCTAACCAACAGAAAACAGACAGTTACAGTGGATGACGTGGTCTCATCTGAACTTAGTGTAAAGTCAGGGGTGCCGCAAGGCTCGATGCTGAGGCCACTGCTCTTCCTACTGTTTGTTAACGACCTAGCATGTGTAATTAATTACGACAATGTCGTAATGTATGCAGATGATATTAGTTACTTATATGCAGCTATTAATATTGAGGACATAAAAATAACTATTAAGCCTAGAAAATGTTCTTCAATTTGATCAAAATCAAAGGCACAGCGATACAGCTGCATATATGTTGAAGCCTGGAAAATTATTAAAGGAAATGTATCCAAACATTTGCATGTAACCTGTGTGGCCCATGCACTGCACAGAATTCGCGAGTTTGTTCGAAATGAGTTTCCAGAGGTAGATAAATTAGTAGCTTTATTTAAACAAATTTTACGTAAAGCACCTTCGCGGATGTCTCTATAAGGAACTATTTATTACATAACTTCATTATGCTTCCCGTTCCTGTGATATGCTTACTTTGTATGGATGCATATGCTTTTTTGTAAGTGTCTTATGACAAGTTCCAACAGAGAGACCTACAAAATAAATATAAGCGACGTCTAAATTTAAACTAATAGAAAAAGTTAGAATATCTGTCTGATTGGCTAATTTTGGTAGGGATTTATGAGAACTATGTTCCATTCTTTCCCGAATATCATCCAAAATCGGTTCTGTTAATATGGTGGGTCTACCTGTAGATTTCTTTTTGCAAATGCAATGTCTATCTTCAAATCTATGAATAATTGAATGTCTACGGGTTTTAAATGCTTCGTAGTCCATATCGAAATCAGGGCAATTCAGGATAAACTGATCGATGCAGCTTTGAAGAGACTATTTCCAAATTACATTAGCATCTTGTGTATGTACCGCTTCTGTAATGTGCCTTTAAGATAAAGGCCTCATGCTTTGGTTGAAACCCCATCGTGATAACCTAAAATTTCAAAGCAAATATTATTACCTTCATTATAATTAAGGTATCAAATAACTTTCCAAGCGCAGATATTAATATGTCAGTAGTTTTAACAAAAACTAATACAATAAAATAAACCTTAACAATACAAATAACAATGAAGAAAATGCGGCAAAAGAGTATGTAAGTGTCACTTGTCAAAATGAAGAGCACGTAGTGCTGTGTACTGAATGTACTAAATGTACTGCAAAATAAATATTAAAAATGAAAAATTAAATTAGCTAGCTCAACGGATAAAATTTAAAAGGGCGCAAAAGAACAATTAACCTCAGAGTTACCCTCGCAAATAAAAACTTGAATCTAACCACGACAAGTAAAAGTGGATGAAAGAAATCTGACTTTCTTAAAGACCCCAAAAAATGAAAAGGATTAATTTAAATATAAAAGAATAGTATTTTAAAACCCAAAGACGTTAAATAAAAATCAAAAATTTTATTATCTTTAAAAAAAAAAAAATTAAATACAATATTTGCAGAAAAAAAAAACCGTGAACAGAGGGTTCTGGCCTAAATCAAAACTGCACGTGATTCTAAATTACAATAGGACAATCCTAAATCCTATATCAAAGCAAAAGATTTAGTTGTCCAGGAAGATAATTCAATATCTTTCAAATCAATCCACGTGGTATCAAAATAAAACAAACTAAATTAAACGTGGACAACTTCTAGTAACTTTACAAAAATTAAAACTAAATGCAAAAAACAATGCTTCTAGTCACCCAACCCGAGGTGATTAATAATTAAAACCGAAACAGTAAAAGATAAAACGTAGAAATAAATTCTTTGAACTATAATAAAAAAAACTAAACTGAAATATATCTTCCTGCACGTAAAATAATAAATGATCTTACATCTAAAATGTGCACACATCAATATAATAATAATTATTATTAAGCGAGTTCCTTGATGGACAAAATAAAAGACAATTTAAGCGAAACAAATCTCTGTATCAAAAGTATTAACAAAATGGCAGCAAACAATATAAAATACATGTACTCACGCTCTCGTCTACCTAGGAACTGCTTCATACAACTCACCAGTCGTTCTTGTAAAAACAACAGCTGCGTACAACGCAACGCACAAAATCTATACGCCAACATCCAAAAGAATAAACAATGAATCAAACCAGCGAGCGCTAGACATTTAAATAAATGAAATTAAACAATTAACTCATTAACTTAATCTTATATAAAAATAAAATCTACATCTGTGAAAATTCTCTCGAAACATTGACAAAGGCTGAACGGAGTAAACATGACAAAATCTATGCAACTTAAAAAAAATACTCTCGCGAAAACTGGGTGTCCGTCCACAGCAGCTAGGCATATTTAATTCGTCACCAAAATAATATTTATACAACCAAAGTTATTTCTGAAAGCCCTGCATGTTTGTATTAACCAAATTTTGATACATCCTCTTTCTATTACAGATGCAACATATCAAAATTGTCCATGTCCAATTCAGTCGTGTCCAAAAAACGTACATACTGGACCTCTTATTGGTAATAATAAGAGGTCGAACATCTCATCAATTACCAAAGATTCCATCTTGCTCCAACCGGTCGCTTTGGCACTGCCGATGGAGCCGGCGAGCGCAACGGGGCCCCCAAGTCCAGCCAGGGGATCGGCAGGGATGCCACCACCTCCATCGCCCGCCGGAGCCACCTATCAAGCGCCCCCGACGCCGAAACATGAAACTCCCGAACCGCTGGACCTCAAATCGACAACGGAGAAACGCAGGAAACAGGCCAGGGTTGGCAAATCGGCAGTCAGGGAAACTTTGCACCAAAATACAATGCTGTTGATGTGCCAGGAGCAGGAGGTGCCGAATTCTTATTTGAACGGCGTGAAGAGGGAAGTGGAAAGCCCTAAGGAGGAACAGAAGAAGGAGACGGTGCAAGAGGAGGTTCTAATATCCAAAGTGGAAACGACGAATATTGAAGAGAAGGTTGAGAAAGTCACCATCACCATACACGAAACAAAGACGGAAGCGCCGATAGAATCTTTAAAAATGGAGAAAAGCGACATCTTACCGCCTGTACCGAAAGAAACGGCGATTGAACCTCCACCTACTGTAACCACTGTTGAGCCCTTAGAGCCCTGTGTTAAGACGGTAGCGGAGAATGTGAAAGTCAAGAATATGAAGCGAAAACCGTCAATTACGAACAATACAATCAAAGAAGAACCTCTACCGAAGAAGCCCAAACTTGAGAAGGGTAGCTACAAAGATCTAATTAAAAAGAGTTACACGGCAGTGCAAATCAACAACGGCAAGAAGAAGCTGCTTTCGAGGAATATAGTGCAGAAACTGTCGAAGATCCGCTTGAAGAAACCTCAAACGAAAAGGAAACTCAGCCCCACTAAAGAAGTGGACGCCAAGAAACTAAAACCGTCTAAACCTTTAACGGTATCCAATCACCAGTCGAAAGTTTCGAGCAAAGAGGCAAAAACCTTCGTCGAATCGGATCTGATAGAGAACAAAGAACCAACTCAGAAGAAAGGGAAAAAATCCAATCTGGCACCGATTAAGTCGAAGAAGAATGCCGCGGTCGTTTTGGACAACCTCCTGGCGAGGAACAGCGTGGATAGGACAATCGAAAGTGTGATCAGTGATAACAGTGGTAACGCGAGGACCAAAAACGGCGCATCCAACGGGGCCGTCTTGAGGACATTGTCGGAGAAATGCGGCGGGCAGAAAGTCAAAGCCGAGGTGAGGAAGGATACGGTGAATGGAAAGAAGAACGCCAATGGAAAGCGCGAAGTGCGTTGTGGTCAAGAGTAAGCCGAACGAGTGTAAGAAGGCGGGTGCGGCGAAGAGAAAGACCAAGAGTAAAAGCGTTGACGTGGCACTCCAGGTGGTGTCTAAGTGCCCAGGAGAAGTCTACCTCTACCGAAGTGGTCCAATGGTTGGGAATGGAAAGGGGAGCCGTTCGATGGAAAAGTTTTCCTGAATGTAAGGTTCATTACATTATTTCATATTGTTTTGAAAAAAAAAAATAGTATATATTTGTTTGTTTGTTACCATGTATAATATACCATCGTTGTTTTACAATTGTTTTTACGTTTAAATGTAATTAAATAACAAAATATTTTTTTTGACAACACCGCTAAGGTGAAAACAAAAAAGAAGTTAAGTCAAAAAGCATACAAATTGGAGAACTGCAGTTGAAAGTGCGCGTTAGGTTTCTTTAATTGTAGAACGTATAGCGAAAGAAATTCTGTCAAGGTAATTACTGGGTAATGAATAGTGTAAAGTAATTAATACTTGATGCCCAAAGACTGGTGTAAATAATGCTTTGGAACTGTCTTTTGATCGACATATCTCTTTGTGCACCTTAAATTTGATGGAGTTAACTCCATTTGCTCTGATGCATATGTACTAGGTATGGTAAATATATATTGTTTATAGCGAGCAATGAAATAGAATACCAAAAAGGATTTAACTCTTTTATTAAAAAGAAAGTAAGAAACAAACAATTCTGATATTTGTCATCACTTAATCTTCATGACCGATTATTTCAGAAAGCACAGATACATGTCGATCTTGTCCTTTTCTGTTTTTAGAAATTTTATATAAAATCCCACAGAGATTCTGAATATAACGTAATGTTGAATTAAGTGTTGTTTCTTTCTACTGTTATGGATTTAGTCTTAGATACGCTAGTTTGGTACGAAGAGTTCGAGTTTTTAACTTTCCTCGTTTGTCAAATCTAACATTAAGTTTATACGAAAACATCTTAATATTTTTTTCATATCGAAGCCATCTCACTTCTCGCCACTTAAATTTATTTCCTAAAGTGTCAGATTTACGATTCGTTAAGGAAGCACCAAACAAACCATTGTAATAAAAAAAAAAAAAATCTGTCCTTTCCATCTCATGTACTTGAAAAGGTTTTTTATTTCCTTTCTGCCTCATTAGCTGAGCCCAGTCATGGGGATGTTTGATGAATTTTAATATTAGATTTTTCCTTCTTCTTTTCAATTAGGCTATGGTCGGTGTCACATTCCATGTGCGTATGGCCGGGTACCAGATATTTGTGATCAATTGTAGTTAGAGTTTCTGAATTTTTCAAAGCAAGTAAGCATGCAGCTGACATGATGGAGTTTTTATTTTGACCACCATATGAATCCGAATACATAATTATGCGAGTGACTTTTGAATTCAAATACCTTGTTAGATATTTACAAATGCACGATCCTATTTCATTTCCTCCCCCTCTCCCCCATTGATTCGTAGTAGAGGTAACAATAAGCCTGGGAGTCATAGTTATACGTCCATAATTGGCGCTTATAGAATGACTCACCGCTGTGCAAATCAGAAGTTGGTAAGCATTGCTGCAGGTCGAAACATATGGTCTTTTGTTGCAAATCTGTCTTCGGTAAATGTTTGTCTGGACTTTTGGAAGTATATCCGTCAGCTTGAATATGATGTGCATCTAATTCCTGACGTAACATAGTTCTCTCATCTTCAGATTTGGCCACCTTAATTTTCATTTCGTACTTGTCGCATGTACCACACATATACTTATTAGGCTGTTTAATTTTTATATTTAAAGAATGAAATATTCCTTCGAAGGCATTGCGATTTACATGGTTATCTGGATATTTCTGTAAGTATGATTGATATACACTAGCTAAGGTGTAGTGGGCCGGTAAATACTTTTTTGAAGATTTTCTTTTTGTGTGATGGCTTTCATAAGTCGGTATAGACAGAATATGATTTCGTGCAATAGTCTCGTCTTTATCAGATATCTTCTTCTTACTTCTTTGTCCCCCTCGGCAATCTAAACTTATTACACAGGAGATGCACTCTCTCTTCTTGCGTATTACAACTTCAATAAATTTGTTGCTAATGTCAAAAGTTTTGCAAAAACAATCTTTACACGTTCTATTTTGTTTTCCGTTTACTATGAAATAGTACTTTGCTGTTTGCGTTCTTAATTTTTGCTTACTAATGCTAGTTATACGAATTCGAATACGTTTTCTCTTTTCTTTACGTTTTTTCTTGCAGTTGAATTAAGGTACTAATGTACTGAATTCTCCTATTATAATTTCCCATCTCCCAAAACTTTTTAAAAATGTTTAAATATATTTCATCCTTAAATTTTTCATTATATATATCACAAATCCTCGTTATTAATGCGTCATGCAAATGGCGATATGTTAATATAGCCCTTTTTGCACAATATCAATAGCTGATTTTTAGGACTTATTCCCAAGTAGTTAATTCAGTATTTGCAAAAGCATTTATTGTTGATTTACCTCCTTTTGTCCGGTGCTAGAATATAACTCACTCATCTGAAATTTGACATAAACCCATTTTTTTTAAAAATATGACTCAACTCCTTTTTCGCGCGCAGTCGCGAATTGATGATAAAAAATAAAACAATAAATATTTTCGAAACGTAACAAAAACGTCCTTGTTATTTTTACAAAAACCGGCATATATACCCAAGGAAAAGAAAGAATAAGTATATTGTTTTGAGAAACTAGTATGGATTTCCCGGCAAAATCTTCTGCTCTTCAGTATATTATTTATTTATTTATTGATAGCTGAGATTTTATATTCATCTGGCTTAAGACCACCTTCAATTAATACATGACCATAAAAGTTTACAAAATAAGTTTTATAGTTTCAGTTTGCTTCTATACAATTTACAATCTTGTCTTGTGAACAATTTTTTTAAATTTGTATTGTGATCTTTAAGAGCCTCCAATTTGATGTTACCACATACATATGTCAAAATATCGTTTGCTAGTACTTGTGTAATATCTTCGAAGAAGCCCGTGTCTATAATGAGAGGAAGGGAAGTACTGCTAGTACCTTAATTCCTTTTAAACCATGTAAATCTCATGCAATCTCATCTGAAGGAATTCAAGTGCTGAATTGACACCAACAGGTAGTCACAGGTGGCTAACTGTGTCTACCATTAGGCG
Organism: Protaetia brevitarsis; assembly: GCA_004143645.1. NCBI lineage: Eukaryota > Metazoa > Arthropoda > Insecta > Coleoptera > Scarabaeidae > Protaetia > Protaetia brevitarsis. Next base: position 23,240 of record RXPK01002461.1, read on the forward strand.
TCCAGAATGTAATTAACTTACTACTTTCTTAGTCTTTTTCAATTTAGAACACTTTGGCTTTATTTAATTCAGGTAATAATTCGTCTGATGTTGGCAATTAATAATCAGACCTATCTAATGCAGCATTTAAAGGAATAGGGTCTAGGTCTACAAATTCTGAGAGATGATTTCTCTTTTAAAATTAAAATATTGCTTACCTAGTCAGTATGCTCATCTTTCTTAATTATAATATTTAGTTTTTCTAATTCCTTAAGAACATTTTTCTGGCCTTTTCTAACTGCCTTGGATATTTGCCAGGCTCTCTGTATTGTAAGTCTTGCATTAAAGTTGGTTTCCAGATTTATTTCATCAGGTAAACAACCCAATTCTTGAACAACTTCTTCGTTCTTATTTATTAAATCATCTGCTTCTTTTCTATAGTAAATTAGATCCCTATAATTTCAGTTCTCTTAATATCATACAATACTTGATTAGTCCCAATTTAAACCATACTTGATTCCACAACAATAGGCCATGTTTCACATCAACAACCTGTAGGCAGAATTCATACAATTTCTTTTTGTATCCGTAAATTACTTTAATCTCCCCAATAACAGGAATATTCGTACCTAAACTGACAATTTATGATTTTATTTTCGCAGGGTAGATGTATTACAATTTAAAATTTGCATAGATTTTCAAACCTATCAAACTAATGTCAACACCAGTGTCTAAGTGCATTATTTCAAGAAAACCAGATTATTGGTTATGCTTTAAGAACATTAAATACCACAGAACAAATATATCTCTTTTGGCACCCGGTTAAAATATATATTGAAGATATATTTTAAAAATCTTTATTTGACATGTGTATCCTACTTTAAAACAAAACTATATCGTTACTACGGTGCAATATGGCTTAACATATCGGTTACGGTTTTAGAGTTATTTTAACTTTTGTGAGTAAAAGAAACTCCTGTTCTTCCTAGTATACCTGCAATCTTTTCCTTCGTCTTATTCTGATTTTCCTCATGATTTAATATAACCAGATGTGCAACCAAATACCCACTAATTCTTATTGAAAAACTCTGTAGATCAGCGGCAGCTGGTGCTTACCTTTTACAAGAGCCATTACAATGATCTAATTTCTTCGTATAAGTTCGTTAACATGTTCGTATTCCGAACGATAGCACACGACTTTATTCATTGTATTGGCCCTGTCTGTGACGTATGCACCAGCCGCCACTGCTGCACTGAGAAAAAAAATTAATAATCATAAATAAAGATACAATTATCGTAAGTAAAAAGTTCAGCTGGATAGGGGACAAAAAGCACAGGTTACTTAGCACTAGTAAAAAGATATCCTAAACACTGATACTAACAAGAAGCAATCTAAGTTACGTACGGTCTGCTTCATACCGGTAACTTATGAAGTTACTTATGATAATTAAACTGAAGTAGTTAAGCCAAAGAATATATGTAGTTGCAGTAAGCAAAGATTTGCCCTTGTCAAGTAGTAGGTGTATTGCTGTGAGTGAACTATTCTATAACAGCTATCACACCTTCATAATTAATACAAGCTATTTAGATTACTTGTGATAAGGAAAGAGTATCATTAATGCACGTTCACTAAATACCTGATATATAGAAGGTAATGGTTTACTATAAATATACAATATACTTACCTTTGTAAATTTGTTGTTCAACTATAAGTAGTGTAGGAAACGAGGAAGTTTAGTGAATATTTATTAAGTAGCTTACTGTGTACTCTGTGTGAATAACTGATAAAGTACAAAAAAAAAGTTCCACAAATCTTCGATTATTTATGCAACCGCAACTATAAGTACTGCGTACCGAGCAATACGTAATTCAAAACTGTTTGTAAATAATTTTTAATTACTATTCAGTGTGCTGTAGCTTCGATTGCATTAATAATTGAAGATTAAATTCGCATTTATTTTGCTAAATATGGTACATAATACTTATTACATAAGAAAAAAAAAACAGTATTATTAGTAATAGTTTTATTTTGTATAGGACAAACACAGTGACTACCTGATATGAATGAAAGATATTGGTTTCACTTTAAGAACCGCTTTTTTTTAAACAATTTACAACGTAATGACTCATAAAATATATTCCTTAATAATGAAAAAAATAACGAAGCAATAATAAAAGATAAGGTAAATGGGGCCCCCTTGAAACGTTATTTAGTTATTGAAATTATTGAAATCTAAACAAAGGACAAACAGAAATATGGCTTTGAAGTTACAACTAATAACAAACAAAGAAATAATATACCTAGGCGGTAAACTTGCGGTTTCTGTTGATTCTTTGCACTGGGCGTTGTCTCGGCGAGTTGATCCTCTGTCGGCGTACGTGGCGGTTATGTCCGGTGATCGCCTCGAAAACGGCTACTTCGTCGGGGTATCCCTAACTGCAGGTGGCACTTGGACTGTCGGATCACTAGCGACGGCATCCACACTTTAACCAGCGGGCGCAGATATCATCACAATGACGGGGAATTCAAAATATCCCACCACGTGGTTTAAACCTGCAATCTTGAAACATCCGATTGCTTCTAGGCTCAGTACTTTTTCTTTCGCTGGGATTCTTTATACGGATGGGGCCTTGAGTTAACCCACCCGGTATTTTTAATATATTTGCGTTCCAATTGGCATACAATGGCCGTACTCCTTGGCCACCCTTTTCCCACGTCCGTAACTTCTACTTGACGCTAGCCCGCGGCTGCGCGCGTAGCCGTCTCGGGGACTATTTCATTACTCCGCCGCATTAGCCATTCAGGAATAGTAAAACAATCACGGGGTGGCAGCAAAACTCAAATAATCATAGTTATGGCAAGTTGTTACCTATTTAAGAAAATACATGAGTTTAATAGCGATTAGCATTGTTGTTACTTCTACTAACCATGTGCTGTAGTTAGATACAGTACCAGTAGTCATAAGTAATACGTTACTTACCACAAATTTGTCAGGTGTGCTGTGTAATAGCCGTTAATAAAAGCATTATTTACAGTAACAACTTGCATTCAGGAAACTGGGTTTAGTTGCAGGTATTAATTAACGAGAATAATTCTAAGTAAAACTTTATCTATTGCAAATATTTTTTTATGAAGTAAACACTTTACTTAGCCCATTTTTCTCAGTGTGTAGATTAGTACTTCATGCATATATGCCAACGTTACTTATTTCTATGAATACACCCAATACTGAGAGTTTTAACATATGTGACCAGGACAAAATAAAAAGACGACGCGTTACAAAAAACCCTTCGTTTTTTGCGTTTCGCACAAATTAAAATTGCAAACGCGCCCAATACAAGTCGAGTCAATCTCCAGATTGCACCGACTACAGCATTTTTATCGATTAGCATTTGAGTTACAGCCGTGTAATTTATAGACGTTGAACCAAGGCCGCGGTGGGCACACCTGTTTTCTTCTATCTTTCATCATTCTACCTTTTTTTTCAATTAAACTCACCTTGGAGAGATCGTATAATCACGGGATCTTTTTTTTTTCTCGATTTGTCGGGATGTCGGTAACAGTAGCAAGAATCGGCATTAACTGGCTGTAAAAGTCGTTCTAGGTCAGGTGATTTTTTTCCACTCCGTTTAGAACAGGCAGACGAAGAAAGGAGATACCTAAAGGCAAATAATCTTGTCCGTGCCATCACCGGAACAGGCTATTATTAAAATTAGTTGAATCTCGTTTAAATATATCTATTCTTGAAAGCGCGCGGTCTAATTGACCAATTTATCATAAATATTTTCACTCGAAATAATATTTTGAGAACTATCTTGCGCTTGTACATTCTAATTTGCATGAAATTGCTGGAACAAGTATTTATATAATCTATAAATTATAATGTTGATCTGACTATGTAATATAATTCAATTCAATACTCTTTATTATAAATAAGCAATGCCTCTTTTTCTAATGAACTGTAATACAGAGCCATCGAGAAAAAATATTTTGCCTAAATCTAAGTATACGTGGCCTGCCAACTATGTTTTGACTCGCTAGTTAACTTCTCATAACTTGGGAAAACTTGTATCAAAATCGAATCGTCCTGGAAACAGATCACTCCACACTCATTATAGCACATTATAGAATGACATTGTACCGAGTCCAGAGCACACATCACAAGTTCGAAATTCGTGTGGTCGAATGTTATGGGGCATATATGCAAAAAAATTGCGACAATACGCAAAATTTTTACATAAAATAAATAAGAGCAGAAATTTAAACATTAACTTTATTGCACAACATTTTTCCACAACATATTTCTAAAACAATTTACAATTAAATGTTTTTCAAAATTGTGTAAAAGAAAGTTTTGTGTTCTATCAGAATACATATGTTTCGAAATAGAAAAGCTTCTTTTAACATCCACAGATGTAATTGGTGCATTTTTTGACTTTGCAATACATTCCAAACTAAAATTAAAGTCGAAATCGTTTACTGCTTCACCTTCCAAAATTTTCTTAACTTTCTTCAATTTCAAATACCTCGCATTTTTATTGATCACTTTTTTAAATTTATCGTATATACAATTACCTATTGTACCCTTAACCTTCTTACATAGCATATCAAATTCGTCTACTATTTCGACTGATTCCGAGAGCGACATCCCTTGCGTTTCTAGTTTACGAATGGAACTTGAAACAAACTATAATTTGACTTAATTTACAAAAAGTTTTGTAGCAATTCTGTTGATGTTACTATCTTTTTACAGTTTTCTAGAACAATGCAGTCAGCAGTGATTTCAAGAATTACATTTTTTATTCCTTCAAAATTATCGGCGAAAAAAATTGCAGCCTCTAACCATGTACCCCATCTCGTAATAATCGGTTCAGGAGGCAACTTAACACCGGGAAGTCGCTCCTTATAAAATTGCATTCGTAAAGGTGTTTTTAAAAATACTTTTTCGACATTGCCAATTAAATCATTAATCAAAGGGGAATTGATTCCTAATGTCTTCGGCTACACGATTGAACCCATGAGCTAAACAAGTGGTATTAATAATGTTACTACAAAAAAAAAAAAAATTTTGCCCGGCTTTTATCATGTATGGTGCAGCGTCGGACATTAGTAAATTTTTTCCTAGGTATACTTCCAGGTAAAAAGAAATTTGATAAACTTTCTTGAACGAATTAGGCAATTGTCACATTATTGTGTTTTGAAGTTCTTTACAATAAATTAAATATGATTTACCTACAATATCTTCATGAAGAATTCCTATTAACAAATGGGCAATATAACGGCCACACTTATCCGTACTTTCATCTACCATGATATAAATAAAATTATTCCCTACCAATTGTTGAATTTCTGCTATTGTTTGCTGATAACAAGATGTGACATATTTTTTTCGTAAGGTACTTTCGTCAGGTATATTATGTTTGCAATATTTTTGCAGAAATGATTTCAAATTAACATTGTTTAATCTTGCTAATGGTATGTTAGACGAAATTAATGCGTTACACAGATCCGTATTATATTCTTCTTGTTCTGAGTTTCGTGAACTTGATGCTACACATTGACGTATAATATACACAATATGTGATGGAGTTTTAGCGTGTTGATCAATCAGGTATTTTCTCTCAGAAGACACCTACAACAACAATTGTCATTTTATATCAAAAGTTAAAGAATTTAAAAACAATTGTAAAGCTTTTAGTAAAAATTAAACTTACCAGTTTACTGCAGGCTCGACAAAATATTTTGTCGCCATCCTTTACCAGTTCAGGATATGACTTAATCCATAAAGAAATTTTGTTCGCTATACTCATTGTATGTACGCACAGCATTTAAAAACGTAACACAATTACATGCTGTTTCGCTCAAAGATATTCAATGAATGAATAGTTTATTTGGGAATTAATAATAATAACACGTATTTACCACATCCCTTCTGCTAGGCGAAATTAAACACGTGCAGTTCTTGGAAAAAAAGTATTAGAGAAACCAATGTAAAAGATTTATCGTTCTGAGAATTGTCGGTCGTCGATCTACATTAGAAATTACTAGAAATTTTTACTAATAGAAAGGATAAGAAAAAGCTTAAATATGCAACTTTTGTAAAAATATGCATAGAAATGCCTAAATATGCAATATATGCAATCACTAATTAGCGCTAATTAACTTCAATTAGTGTAATACGTCTCCATATAGGCTATAATTAAAGATATGCAAAAAATTAAATATATGCACTATGCATATAATCCGGTCTCTACTAATGAGCTATCAAATATTGATTGTTTATAGTTTATTCGTAGGTGTATATTTTGTTATAAGAATATATTTATGACGATACGTATAGAGATAATTTACAGGTTTTAATATAGTTTGTGGTAAATAAATGATACATATGCGCATATCCATAATTAGTTTTTTTTTTTTAACTATGTTCCACCAATTCCACCCTTTTGTAACTTTAACATGTAGTAGCTAACCAATGAACAAATAAGATATATTTTCTGGGTTGGTGTCACTTTAGGGGTTAGTATAAAAACTCACTCCCAAAAAATATACTTCTCGTTTTCTACAGTTTCCAGTGTCACAAAAATTCTGAAAAAAATATATTATAATGAGTTTATGGATAGTCGAGTACATTTTAAATTTCATAAAGATATCTTCAACAGGTACTGAAAAAAAAATTTACGTTAAGGATTGCCACCCTCATTTTGCCCTTACAATAGGGGTTAGGGATATGAGATTAGTTGTATGGCTATTTTAGATGAAGAACAATAAAAATGGGGTAATAACCCTTCATCAAATGCCAGTGCAGTTTTCATATGCTTAACCGGCTAGACTCTTTGTTCCGTTAGAAATGTTGTAAACGACCGCTGAGTAGTTTGCGTTCACTAATGGAAATTTTTTATAAGGTGGTTATTTAGAACAGAATTATATACATATGTTTTGTCCTAACCCGACTCCGTAGTTTAGTTTTGTTACGTCCCAATATTTAGATTTAAGTTCCTTCAGTTCTAAGAAGTTAATAGTGAAGACATCTTTCCCTTTTTCGATTCTTTCTTTATTCTGTCAAACATCCTCTTCATTTGTAATTTACGACCACTAGAGCTCCTTTGTACACCACACGCAATCACTTTTGTAACCCCACCAAGGGAAAATGGTCAGTGTAACAAGGGACTACTAGTTCAAAACCATATTGCAATAGGCAGTTCTGTTCCGACATTTCAAGCGACAATACATTTGTAAATATCTGACTATGTAAATATATGAAATTACAAAAAAAAGGGTTTTTGTGTGTTTTATTATTTAAATACATCAACGTAGAAGTAACAAATCCAGCACCGACGCATTCACAAAATTCTACAGTGGTAGTACTAATTTTACTAATCAAGATATATTCACGCCACGAACTAAATCTCCAGTAATTTTCACCTTCAATTGTTGCACATTCTGATTTTACCCGTTTTTTAAGTATAGAACTACACACAGATTAATATCTCGAGAACGCGTAAATCTTAAAATATAATTTCAAACGTATTAATTTTTCTATGATGATTTACTTATATTGCAAAAAGTGGAATTACTAACTAAAAACGTAATTGTTCTGGAATAATCGAACTCATTTAACTTACCTGAGATAATTATGTCCTTATTTATGTTGTTTTTACACGGCTTCACATTTCGAACTTTTTATAAAAAAAAAAAATCTTATGTGTTTGAACTTAAATATTGCCTTTATCGTACAAAATCGATCATAATTTATATACCCGAGTCTCATGCACACTATTTCACTGACACTAAGCACTTTATTGGAGTAGAGGACATTTGAGCAACATGCTCCTACAGCACCTGGGGTCGAACTGAAGAATTAAAAGAGGTTATCTACGTATTCGAAATTTTTTTTAATGTCAGAGCGGCCTCACTATAGCAATTAAAAATTCTCACCCGACATGTGATCTAACACTTGAGAGAGAATACTTATGCTTTTATATAATTTTTTTTATATAGGGCTGTGTGCTACCTTGTCACATTAGAATAGGTATGTTTATAAATCCAGTGTTCTGTTGATAATGTTTAACCTTATTGTTAACGTACCAACTCTCTGAAATCCAATATCATCCAAGAAAAATAGTTTTCAAGAAGCTGCTATTAAACATTTATTAAGGTGATCTGCAGATCCGCTCGTTAAATAAAGATAATTGAAAAATAAATGGGAAAATATTAGATTTGTAAAGACTACAAGTTAGATCAATAATCTTCTACAGATCTACAACAATTAGAACACACCTAACAAAATATTCAATCTTCTATGGATATTCGTTAGTATCATCGCAAATCTTAATTTTTTTAGTATAAGAAATGCGTGATTTAAATCCTTATTATGGTCAAACTATGCTCCGGTCAATGTGTATATAATTCATTACGTACTTGTTTTCGAACAAAAACTGTGTCATGGGAAAAAAGCGAGTCAATAACCATATTCAATGCCTTACATATTTAGCATATAGCAACGATGCAGGAATTTATTATTTGATCTTCGCAGAGCGATGAGGCCATCGTCATTAGAAAATGCTATCCGGCGATGGTACATGTTGAAGGTGACATCATAGAACCTAGGGACTGCGTCTTACTGAAGGCGGGTCAAAGGAAGAACGACCTACCGTTCGTCGCGAAGATAGCCGCGTTGTGGGAGAACCCTGAGGATGGTTAGTTGTTTATATTATCACCAACTTTTAAACGTATGGACTCGAATATTAATATTGAAACTCAAAAATAATAAATTAAATGAATCATATATGCTGACATGTTGTTTGTTTTTTTGCTTTATGCGTTTATTCATTGTATTTATTGTACTCTCTAGGTGAAATGATGATGTCCCTGTTATGGTATTATAGACCTGAACATACCGAACAAGGAAGGTTACCCACGGATCAACCGGACGAGGTATTTGCATCAAGACATAAAGATTCGAACAGCGTGGCTTGTATTGAAGATAAATGCTATGTCTTGACGTTCAACGAGTATTGCAGGTAGGTAATATTTTAAACGAACATTTATTTTGTATTTTTGTGTTTTAAGAAGCAGTAACTTTTATACACACATCGTTTTGGAGATAAATTAAATTTCAGCCAAAAATGTGTATTTGTCAATAAAGGAATTTTGCTGAAAATGTAGCTAAAACATACTATTTCACTTCAGATTCACTAAACCTAGTTTACTAATACTTGTGCCTAAAATTGTAGATAAACCGTCATTTTCTCTATTTTTTACCATTAACAAACATTTTTTCATATTCCTTTTCACTAAATTAAAACATTGACAATCACCAACCGTTCATCATTGCTTATCTGTTTAGCACCAGAGACTTCAAAGCTTGAAAGAACTGAACTACACCCTAAAAAAATCTGGTAAAATTACTCCAAAAATAGGAGGCAACTGGGCTACCTCCTATTTCTGGGGTAAATTTACACCTACAGGAGATTTTTCACATGCTTGTGAAATATTCTTTAAGGTCTGGTAAATATTATTTTAGAGGTGTAAGTTTACCAGGAAAAATTATATCTCTAAAGTAATATTCCCAAATGAAGTGTAATAGTTTCAGGTAGATTTACCACAGCATGTGAAAAAAACCATTAGAAGTAAAGTTACTCTAAGTTTACCCCATTTTTTTTAGTGCTAGTCCTAATATATATATATGCGAAAAATGCATTCATTGCAGGGCAAATCAATAATGGTTACTTAACTGTATGAAAATATTATTTCGAGCATATAAACATCAAAGCATTTTTTTTAAAGGAAATGACAAACGTCTTACTGGGTAATAAAGTTGTTTAGTAATAATGAGCTTAGTATATAAATTAGAATAACAACAAAGAAATTAGAAATAATTGATTATTAGGTTATTTTATTATCCAGAAATATGAAGTTCCAATTATCCAATAACATGTTTATGCCATTTATAACTTAAAGCAGATTCTCCACTTAATTATTCAAGGTATACTATATTAATACTAAATTTAAATCTGAAAGATATTATAATTAATTGGATTACAGAGGGTTTACAGGAATTTTAATAAATGCTTCAAGAATAAATTGTTTTAAAAAGTAAAAATATTGCAGAAAAGGTCGGTAAGAAAAGCCAATAGTTGCTGAGAATCTGTTGCATTAAGTTAACAAATGAAATTTTAATTAACAAAATATATTAAGAAATCGTATCACCTTCAGTTTTGACTTGCGCGCATTTTTATTTTTATTGCCTTGTTTTGGATATATTAAAAAAAATACTCTGCAAAATTTTTAACGTATTGTCCCTTTTTGGCGTATTCCAAGTTAAAATTAAAATCGCTATCATTTGTTGTAATACGAATCCGTTTAGTCCAACATTAGTTCATCATTAAACAATGCGATATAACATTTCCTAGAAAAGAAAAGCAAATGTAAAAAACATATGACACAAATATATTTTTATTAAAACATTCTTCAACATTATCAAAGGTATATTCACTTCCGTCTCTTGAGATTATCTAGATTATCCTGTTAAATTTGTTCATTAAATTCTAGTTTAAAACCAAAATAGTCGCTTCCTTACTTTGCTTACTTCATCACTCATGTAGTAACTCATGGCTGGGACGATGCCCCCTGTAATTGGCGAAAGCATGTATTATCACTAACAACAAAAACAACCTCCAAGAACGGCAAGCGCTAGTTTGTTTTATATTTGCCAATATCTGATAAAAGTAAAAAAAAATTGAATTTACTCCTTCAAAACAAAGATTTTTTTGTTGTTTAAATTCAAAAGTTTGATGTAATTTCCACGAATCACCTGCACATCGAAAACTTTAAGTAAATATATTATATGTAAATAAATGAATGTAAAAAGTTCAACTTCCAATCGGTTTTATTATTATTTATTATTTCGTTTAATTGATAATCATCATCATTGACATTTTTCAGTTGATCATGATTGTAAATTAATCGAAACATGTAGTGAAAATAAAACAGATTGGAAGTTGAATATTTTACATTTATTTATTTACATTAAAATGAACCAAGCTTTACACATAATATGCCATAGCTTGTAGTAACAATGTCGCCAAATCCTATTGAGGTTAAGTTGTAGATATATCGTATTACATATCCATGCGCAGGTGTATGTCTATTACTTATATGTGCTGTTATAGCTAACTACATAGTAATCATCTCAATGCATAATTAATGTAAAGTGAACTTACCTCAATCTTTACTTGCAACACAAAATCGAAATCACTAGCGTGACACCATTCGCACTTATGTGCGTTACACTCAACAGCCATCTGTCTAAATGTTGCACTTGTATTCAAACTGCGTGACTCAAACGCATGCGCCTTGTATAGTCGACGGCTATGTAAGGTATTCTCAGAACGGTTGTAATTTTTGATCAAGCGACACAATCTAATGCAATGTTAAAAAGACATTTCTAAACATTTTATGTGTTCCAATCAAATAACTTTTTTTTATAATTTCAATTCACTAATCTCTCATCCCTTTATAAATGAATGTTGAAATACCCTTAGAAACAACAAATAAAAACATGACATATGCTTATGTACATATGTAGGTAATATAGGTATATAGATTCTCAAGTAAATGATAAGGAAGGAAGATACCCTGATATACGTATAAATTTTAATCAGAATTTCGCGTCATTTGTATTGTCCATACTCCTTATGTTGGTATTTTTACCAACATAAGGAGGTAATATTCCAGGAAATATGTAATTTTTATTCACCACCAAGCAAATATCCCCAAGTGAGAGAAAATTACTTCATTTATTGAAGTATTTTTCCATCAAAATCGATTTACCAGGCAAAGTTACACCTAGTTTGTGGTAATCTGCGGTTTACACTCTTTTTGGTGTAATTTCACCTTATATTTTTTTTTTTTTCACACACCAGTGAGGTAAATGTATCATCAGTTTTAGAGTGTATTTCAGGTGCAACGCTCTTGAGCCCTGTGCAATTTGAGAGATTAATAGTGAAATTCTTTTTAGTAACCACCCTAGTAAACCAAATTTAAATTTCGCGCAATTATATTTAGTAACTTCAACTTAAAGGTATTCAAATAACTATTAATCTAATACAAAATCGTAGGTAATTTCATGCTTTAAGGTTGAAGTTACTAAAAATAATTGCGGGAAATTTGAATTTGGTTCATTGGGACTGAATACTGCTTTGATAATCTAAATTCTTTAACAAACTCCTTATGTTGTCCCAATGGTTTACTTATACGAAATGCTCTGATAGTATATTGTTTGTCACGATTAACTATTTCAACTAGGTTGACTAAAACTTCTTGCATGTACTCTTCAGAAGTCCTCCAATATGTGCATACTTCTGGTTCATAAATAATGTCAAACTTGCAAACATAACATAGTTTTTTGGTTGTATCGACAACATTCGTATATTTTCCATGTCCTATTAAGCTTCTACTGCTGGTGACGGATAGTTAGCTTGTTCTGTTCTCTAGGCTGTTTCCATCATTCAATTACATTTTAGGAGAATAAACTGGTTTAATACGTACAATCGCCGACATTATTTTTTAGCATTCGAATGATTGACTCGACGCTTTAACGGTGCTAAATATTTATGTCAGTGACTGTACATAATTTTTTGTAGTTCCTGAAAAGACAATTATTTTAGTTACTCAACTAATAACGTTTATTACTGGTGGTTTGAAATACCTTAATTAATAATGAAATAAATAATTAAAAATACTAAATAATGGTAAAATTTCAGAATATGTCATACGTCAAATCAAGCATTAAAACGAAATAATAACTGGTTTACATGCAGGTATATCTGGTTGCCTACTCGCCAGTTACCAATGTATTGGAAATTTGTTTTATAACGTTACACATAGGGAAATTGTATGTGTAATAGAAAGAAGAGTATTTTTATATATTATTTTAGTTTTGTATTTATATCCAGATTGTCATATGTAAATATGAAAAGTACAGTTTGTAATTATATACTATTACAGTCAATAAATATTTGGTATATATCCAAATAAAGATCTTGAACATTTAAATTATATAAAACGACCTTTTGAATGCGTCGCCAGATTAATTGTAGTTCAGTGTGCTGAAGTTGGTGGCGCGCAACCTTGTCGACGAAAAGAACATTAAGTTTCCACTCCCTGGGTTTCAATTCGACTATTTTAATATCCCTCGAGCGCATTTTGTTTCTTTATATTTGACAGCACTTAAGATGTTCTTCGGAAAGTTTCCTATATCAATAATCAATAATTTCAGGTACAGAAAAAATCTACGGCGTCTAGAAGAAGGATTGGACGAAATACCTCCGTGCATTCCATCTGCCGAACCTTACCCTAGGACATGCCGACAGCCTCCGACCTCAGTCGTTACGCCACCGGAAATGGTGTTCTTCTGCCGCAGAGTGTACGACTTCCGACAGAAAAGGATCGTCAAGAATCCGAGTTAATTTCCTCATTTGTTTTGTATTATTTTTAGCCGGTGTAAGCGCGAAAGAAACATTCGATGAGATTCACAACTCTCGTTCACACAATATTTGCAGGAAAACAAAAAAAAAAAAGAAATCTTAAAGTAAAATTGAATGATATATAAATGTCACATTCGCACAAAATCCGAAGTGTGAATCTCAACGATTGTTCTCGAAATCGAACGGCGATTTTTAAGAAGCAGTATTTTCGATTCGGGCATGAATCTTACTGAGATTATGGAGATTGCGTATATATGAGGGGAGAGATTTTGTTTTTAATTTCCGCTACGTTCGGAAGTCGTAAAGTTTTTTTTTAGAAGGAATGGAGGAATTATAATCAAATTGTGAGGAAAAAAAATCACAAAATATGGTCTTTCAATTATTAAAGAAAAAAAAACAAATTGATAATAAAAATATATATTATTTGATACATATTATAGATTTAAAGAGTAAAAAAAAAAAAATAAAAAATGAAATAACACATATTGTTGAATATATGTAATAAGAGAACGGGATCATTTGTATCATATTAGTTTAAAAAAAAAGCTGATGAAGTTAAAAAAGAAAATAAAAAAATAACATTGTATAGAAGAAAAAAATTATAGATTATATATATATAACATATAAATATATATTTAACAAGAAAAAATGAATCATATTTATAAAGAAATAGTCATGTAGTCGCTGGTGTAAATGGTGTGTGCTTTATAGATGATGAAGTAGCTTGTCGATGTTGTAATATACATTTAATTAATTTTTAAAACATTTTTCGACAGGTGTTAACAAGAAAAGAAAAAAAAGCAAATAGGATCCATATTTGTAGAGCGACACAATCAATCCAATTAATTTTATTGTTAATAATTAATGGCGGAATTTTGTCAGAGTTGATTAAGTAACTTTCTTTCTAATCTGTTTTAAACTAGTCATTCTTAACTAACTAAGTCCTTTTATAAGATAATTTTAAAAATCTGCATTTCCTTGCTTAATTATTGTAAATAAAAATAAACTTAACAAAAGCATTTTATCTTTAAAAAAAAAATAACGAAAACATTCCAAGATATCTACGAGAAAAGATCTGATTTGGTTTTCTTTTGTATTTTAAAATTAAGAGGTTAGCAATTAATATATAGTGAAAAGAAAGTATGGAAATAGCTTCATTGGAACTGGAATGATTGACAAATTGACTGTGGAATTTGTATTTTATAAATTTTAATCTGTTGTAGGTACTTTGAGCTTTCTTTTTTTTTAATGTATTGCTGTTACTATAAGAATAGAGAAAAATATGAGGAGAACAATTACTCTTTAAAAAGAATGTGAATATTTATATTATAAAGTAAATGTCCCTAATTTTAACACTTCTAGATTGATATCGCATGCCGAAAAAAGTAAAGAATACTTTTTTCACAAAAAGTCTATTTTTCTTTCAGTTTTTCAACTTTATTAAGTTATATTTTTCAAATAACAGATTCCATAGTTTTTTAATTAAATCCAAGAATTATTTCATTGAACACTGAAAAGGTATATATAACTCACAGGGTGAAAAAAAAAAATAGATGAACCATTTCTTGACACCGTGACGAGCTCAATTTCGACTGATTAGTGTCAAAATTTTAGGCATATGTGCATTCATGAAACTAAAACCACAAGATTTAGTTCAATATTTTTTCAATATTTATCAGTCAAATAGTACCTATTGTTTCCATCCAAATGATTTGTATCTGAATTCAAACAATATTCAATAAAAGACTAATACATTCAATGGTTACTGAATTTCTCAATGTCAGTTGCTGAAGATGATACTCTTGGATTCACGGATTTAGGAGGTTCTGTTTGGTCTATAACACCTTCTAATAAGATCGGGAACCATTTTTTCTTTATTCTTTTATTCAAAAGAACCGTTTCAAATAACTACAGATTTACAAGTTTTCTATTTATAAGATAAGTTGAGTATTTTCAAAGAAAAAGAAGATTTGAAAATGTATATTTTTAAAAAATTGTAGTTCAACGTCACAATTGTTACGGCCCACAAAAAATTAGCGATTCTGTTTTGGACCAATAAAAGGTTGGCTAACTCGAAACCAGTTCGAAAGTCGCACAATCTAATCCCTGTCTGCGCTGTCAATTAAATTGTCAAATAGCGACGTTTTTTTTTTTGGAATTACGTTTATAGCCCCTATAGTTTTTACATATTTTAATCCTGGATCCCCAAAATATGGATATTATAATCATAATGTCATCAGTAGATGGTAAATTTTGGTGAGTAGCTATTTCAAATATTTAGGATCTTTTTAAGTTGACATAAATTATAAATTCTATAAACATATTACTGTATCACAAGACTCACCTCGGCATTTTTAAATATAAACGCAATAAATTATTGAATAATTATACTAAACGTCATTTAAAAATTAACCTCAACAAAAATAAAACATTATATCCTACCTGACATATACGTCACTTGACGGAAAAACCGCCAGCTTTTTATTGTTCGAAACAGCAAATATCATACCAGTATACATATGGTCAAAGAAATGTTCCACTGGCGTACTATAGATGGCACCACAAGTATTCTCTTATGGAAATATATTACCACTACAAATGCACAACAATAGAAAATACTGGTGGTGTCATCTATAGTGCACCAGTGAAACATTTCTTTGACCATATACTATATACCATATACTGGTATATTTGGAAACAGTTATGGCGTTTTTAGGACATAATTTGAAGTTGTCATTTTTTAAATTGATTATATTGTCAAATATAAAAATTAAATACATGGTTATGTCCAAATTGAGTGATGTCTAATGATAAGAAAACCAACGGGTAAAAAACTCAATCAAAGTCTACACGTAGTTACTGGATAACGTTTCGGCTCTGAAGATGGCTAGTCAGCCGAAACTGTTACTGATTTTTGCTGTTATCCATTGATTAACTCTTTACTAACGTAACTGTCATTTTTATAATGTTGCGTTAGTAAAGAAAAAATCTGCACTAATAGTATTAAGGTTAAATTAAATAATGGTAGGTGGCGGAAAATGTAAATTTTTAAACTAAGAACACTTCATTCTTATTCTTTAAGATCGTATCCAAACAATTCAAACGTGTTAAAAAAATCGTCAGAAAAACGACCACTTACCTTGTCCACTTTTTTTTTTTAAATTTAATGCGTATTATTTGCTCCTGATATAAAATTTCGCATCCATAATTTTATACAGAATAAACAGAAATAAAATCAGGCAAGTTCAAGATTTGTGCTCAAACTTTTAATAGCCATTTTGTAACGTTAAATCTGTTTACGTTCATTTAATTTTTATCATTATCGAAGTTGCATATAAATTTGTATATAAATGTGTAGGTATATACTTTGCATATCTTTATATACGATTTTTTTTGTCTGGTACCTAGATAAAATTTAAAATTGAAAAGCAGATATTACAAATTTCCATTTTCAGGTCGACCAATTTTCCAACATAATAGAGCACACATAATTTTTTGGGAGCATTCTGAAACGAAATAACATAAGAACATGATGGATTGATCTCAAAACGAGTCCTCTGGATAACACTAGAAAGATCAGCTGCTATCCTCTCTGCTTACTGTGTAGTTTAACTAACCAATCTAACCTAACTTTTACAATAAGCTGGATTCACAAAGAATTTATAAAAATTACTGCAAGGTTTAGTGCAGTAATGACAATATAACTATACTATAAAATATAAATGCTTTTTTCAACTAGGAACATGCTTCTTCTATTAATTTCACGTATCATCGTCATAGTATTTAATTTTAAACTTCCCGTTTTGTAAAGTCATTGAAAAGAATAGTCAGATTTTAATATTGCATATCGGACAAAATTTATTTATGCAAATAAATATAAAATGTGCAACTTTCAATCTGTTTTTGGAAGAAAGAAAAGTTATATGTACCAATCTCTGTGACTTTATCCATCAAAATTTATTTAGATCACTCCTCTATCCTATAAAAATTCAAATACCTTTAACGGTGATTAATACTACTAACTTAACTTGTTGATTTCCATCCAAATGATTTGTATCTGAATTCAAAAAATATTCAATTTTTAATACGATGATTCTGATTAGGTATTATATTACAATTGACTCTCTGCCTATATCCAATTTTCATGTAGTATCCAAATTAGGGAGAGTTTGAATTAAAGGAAGTGAGACAAAAATGATATAATTTGTGGATGTTGGATGTACTATCACAGACATTAATATTACCATCAAAGCGTATCGAGCCATTCGTTCAAGCGCCAAATAATAATGTCGGCGAGTGTATGTACATATAATAAAGAGAGAAGGTAGAATCTTATAAAGTACACTTCAAATACAGTTATATAAGTATAATAATAAAAAAAATAATTACTTTAACAAAGTCCGAAATTTCCAATGTTTCGAAGCTGCAAATTTGTTGTTCAAAGTATGTTACTACATTCTGCAAGCTTGCGAAATCTGATGTTTGATTCGGACAGAGGAAAACTGACTTAAAATTTTGAAATGTCGGAATTTGGACTTAAAGAATGCGAATTAGAGAATCGCGTTTACACATGGATTAGATTCATACCATTTAGTTGGACATACAAAATTATGAATTCGATTTAGAGAAAAATTCAAATTAGAGAGAAGTTGATTTACGGAGAGTCCACTGTATTATTTAATTCATCGCTTTTTATATTACTTTTAAATGTGATTGTGGCATTTTATTTTAAACTTTCTCGTTATAAAAACCATCAATAAAACAATAGATAAAGATGAAATCATTCTGATACAACAAAAATAGACAACTACACACACGTCTGTACACTATTGACTCTTGCTATTATTATCTTGCTAAACCGTAAAAACTAATAGTTACATTAACTAATTAACCTAACTTAACTTTTCTATTTCAATAACAATAATTCCTAATAATTTTGCTCGCAATTATAAAGATTATTAAAATATATTATATTTCATTCGCAGCTTAGATACAGAGTTAGGTTAGAATACCTTTGGATTGTATTACCTTCGTTATTTGTTGCCCCATTTTGCTTGATCGTTTATCTGTACCTATGTTTTTTTTTTTTTTTAATTTGTGGAAGTGGTGCAACAATAAAGAAACTATTATTATCATTATTTATGTTTTGCGTTTAGAATTTATTTAACTTATTTAGCCAAATTTTTTTATTCACATTATTAAAATTTATGAAATAAATCCATTTACCTGTATGTTGTATATTTCTATACACACAAAAAATAGGTTATATTAATTTTACATTTTGAATTCACTCTCTTTAATTATTCTTGCAGAATCAATATAATTAAACAATACTTTTTTTAAACAAATATTATTAGATAAGTATCAGTATTCTGTATTCGTACCCCACCTAGCAAAATTTAAATTTCCCACAATTATTTTTAGTAACTTCAATAGAAAGACATCAAAATAACTAGTAATATAATACAAAACCATTGGTAATTTCGTGTTTCAATGTTAAAGTCACTAATAATAATTGTGGGAAATTTAAATTTTGCCAAGTGGGACGCTTAATATATGAAATGTATAATAATTTATCTATCTTATATATGATCATATATTGGTTGCAAATTGTTTCCCAAATATGTGTATTTATTTAAATTATAACACTTCTAAATTTCTTAATTTTCTCCCCTAACCTTAAACTCGATTGATATAAAGCTAAGCAAGAATACTTCCATTCATTTAGCTTTGCGAAATATATAAAAGGGAAATACACATTTTACGCTGAGATTTTAAAAATATTAAAAACTCTGACAGAACTCTGCCTATTTTACAAAAAGGAAAATGTATTCAATCCTATTTGTGCTCTACACAATTATATAATTGCATTGATTCAAATAAATCAATTAAACAAAGAAATTAATAAACAATTTAATGTTTTTGATAAAAAAAAAATCTAGTTATTTTGTATTATATTCTAGTTATAAACATGTACCTATATAATATATATATATAAAAAAAGAAACTATTATTTTTTTGTAACCGCTTACTTAGGAATATTTTTGTAGTTCTTACTGTCCCTTTCCCCCACTCCATTCTTTTTTTTTATATATAATCTTAATATATTTCTATTATATTATTATTATTAATCTATTATTATTATTATTATATTATTATAAATGAGTAATATATTTTTGTTTGCTCTTTGAGCTCTAAAACCGTTAATAAAATTCATAGCCAAAGTTAACATTTATTTCTTATTTATTACGTTTTATAATATTACTACTTTTATTTTT
Source organism: Protaetia brevitarsis (assembly GCA_004143645.1). Taxonomy (NCBI): domain Eukaryota; kingdom Metazoa; phylum Arthropoda; class Insecta; order Coleoptera; family Scarabaeidae; genus Protaetia; species Protaetia brevitarsis. The sequence continues at coordinate 42,988 of RXPK01002461.1, forward strand.
GTCTCCTTAGTATTAAACGCATTACCTTTTGTTTTATTTTATTTTATTAATCACACTTAAGTAGTTTTAAAAAAAAATTGATAAAATTGTATTTTCATAAGAAAGGAAAAGTTACTTATTATTATTATTAAATAAACTATGGTTCCATTTAGTTATTTACACAATTACGTTATTATGATAATTATCACTAACTATGGTTAAAATAATATACAGTGAAGTCAATGATACATTCTCTCCATTTTTAGTGAAATACATAAATATAATGTTATAAACATAATATACCAGGTGCATTCGAATAGTTGTAGTAAGATGACGTTAATTTGCCTTTCGTTTTCCGGCCACCGCAAGCAATAGAAGCGGGAAAACACGACGCGAAACCAAGGGAAAATAACCAACACTTATGTAGATGACGAAAAACGGAAAAGAAAGTTCATCCGCTTTTTTTTCTCGTTCCAGATCATTTCGTAGTTCGTTAAATGTATACAAACGCGATAATAATGTTACTTGTGTACGATGTATTTAATGATAATATGTTTAAATTTAGGTTGTACCAACGCCTACTAGGTGCCTTCCTCCGCTATATCTCATGATGCTTGTCTTTTTGTCAATTGTCATATTCTCTATATTTGTTTCATGTCCATTACTTCTTGAATAAATGTGTGAAAGTACAAGATGTCTGTTTTATTCGTTCGCCATTTCTTTTTATTTATTTTTATCCTTGCTATTGAATTTCGGAATTTAAATCGAAAATTCAAATGTCATCCGAGGTCTGAGGAGTTACTATTTAACATAATTTTGATGAAATTAATTTATCTGAAATTAGTGATAAATTGATGTACAGCAGCGACACATTCCAGCGACCTACACAGTAAAATAGAGCCTATATGTGGATAGCGTGGATAGTAGACAGATCTATGCATTAACTGGCCGCTTCGAAATATGTGGACAACATGTAACTATGCATTTAATTTTATGTTTACTTTTTAAAACACTATGATTTTGGTCTGAACTGCATTATACTAGTATAAATTTAAATCCTCACATTTCACATTTATTCACATTATAGACAACTCAATATTATTTAGTTTACGTCTGAAACTTTATCCACTTATGCACCCCCGCACATCGTTGATGACAAACCATGAAATGAATTAGTCGAATAAAAAGGAACAGGCTTTGTATTACACAGACCGATATAGTCATAACTCTTGAACTCTAATTATGATATAAGTTGGTGTGTGTTAGTGTCAGAAATTTAAAAATCGACAACAAAAACCTTCCACCGAAATCGTTGCATTTTTATTAATTTATTTGAGAATGAACTACAACGTATTTATACCTGGAAGAATATTTAACACTTTAAAATATATAAATAGAGATTTAGTTTTACAAGAACGAAAGAATATGAACTCAATTATTATAAAATACTTGCAAATATATATGTATCAGTTAATCATACATTATTTTACTAGAATCGTGTTTTTTTTATTACTATATGCTGTTCAAATGTATTTGCAATGAAATTACAATGAATACGCATAAATTTGTGGATTTTTCTAATTTATTTTCCCACTTCTACTTTAAAATATAAATTACTCCACACGTTTGAAAATTTCCGGCACAACTTTACAATATGGCGCCTAGGCTTGAAGATCATTGAAAATGGACTACAAAAGAACAAATGATTTTGCGAGCTTGTCCTTACTCCTATATACTGTAGATATGACATGTTCCCACTAACAACTGATCCTTTTGAGAAAGCTTTGGAATTGATTTTTTAGGTGAGTTATCAATTCGACGTCAAATATCCAGGTTTACGAGTTACTATGCTAAAGATATGATAAGAGTACAGAATAGTCACAGAATAGTTTAGTATATAAATGATTCAAATGATCACGATCATTTGCACGCACGTACTTAAAAATGAACTGGTTGCCTATATGTCAAACATAACCATCAATTCAGATCTGCACTAAACTGATTCCGTTGTGTTTCAGTTTTTACGCTGCTGATTTACATTAAATACTGTAGGTTAAATTGCACTAAAAACAAAGGAAAAGACCTATAGTCGCAAGTGAGCCGTATTAGAAATTACAGCAATAATATTTTAAAACATGTCATTTTTTACGACAAATGCGCTTCAAGTAGTAACGTCAAAATTCAAGCGCTTTAAACCGGTGCACAAGATCGCTTCAAAATACGTTTTAAAAGTGAAGGAGACGTTTTCTGCGTAGTAAGAATAAGATATAATAAGAATTGAGAAACGAAAGGATAAGAAGTAAAAAGGTACAAATGCAAAGAGAACAAGGTGAAAAAGTTTACGCCATTAAGCAATCTGAATTCTAGACTACCCAAATCTGCACATAACTCACATGTAAAAATGCACTTGTGCTCTTTTGCTTTTTACCCATTGGAATTGGTAAGGTTATCCCCGCAGAGGCTGAACTTTGTGCTAATTTTATGAATAGGCCATCTTCTCCTCCCTCTATAACAAACAAAAAATCATAAAATATTTACGCACCTACTCACAATTACAAAAAAAAAAATCTCTTCGTACTTCTTTCTTAGCAAAAGAAGTAATTGGTTCATCAATGTTAATCACTCGTGCTTTTTTTATTTTCAATTGAGATATTAGCAAATCCACTAAGTTTTTATTGTCCTATCGTGCAGCTCAAATAGTTTTTTTATTAATTTTAACTTAGAAAACGATCTTTTCGCATTTGCTCTGCTGTCACAGAAAGAGTCAGAAAAAATAAGAGTACTATAATTACTTCTAGAAAGCTTAAAACATTATTTTCAACAACTAATAGTTTTACCAAATCATACACAGTTGAGACGGAATGTAAAATTATATTATATTATGGCAAAGTTTTATGTAGTTATTATTAAAACATCACTGTAAGGGCTTTTAGCGTGTCCACATCGAGTTTAATAAACATTTTTTTAGTTGTTTATACAGATATCGTAAGAAATAACATCGCATACGAATATACTGAAGTCGGTAATAATTATTATTGGGCGCTCAACGCAGAATACACAAATCGTGCCACTAACAAAATGCCGGTACCTATGTCTACTTTACGCATGGACGTGTCGATACGCGTGTATTAGTAGCTACATATTTCCACAAACAAAAGTGATAGTTTTTTTTTACATAAATATTCATCAGTAATTCTCAATGAAAATCTTGAATACTATTTTCTAAAAGCTGGAAACCTCATACACATTCCGAATATAATTAAATGCATTTAAAATGGTTTTCGTATTACTTTTACTAAACAATTCAAGATTTAATTAAAAACCATTGTGTTCCAATTACCTATGTATGATAAGAAAAAACCAAAAAATATCTGCGAATAATCTATTTATGTAAATCTAGTATAGTAAATTTCTAAATGCTAACACTCACCGAAATAATATTTGTGTATTATTTGTCCCAAAGAGTTGTTTGTAATTGAATAAACAGCACTTACGCGAATAATTGCTTCACTATTTTTTCACTTATTATGTAAACAATAAAAAACTTACTTCTATATTCTTGACGTCAAGTAATGACAACTGAAAGCACTTAAAAAAAACATAAGGTGCATGCAAAAGAATAGTATTACACTACAAAACTACAACAAAACGTTATAAGTTTGGCATAAACCCTGCAAACAAGAACTGACAAAAACAAAAACATGTAAGACGCAAAACTAATTCTGAATGGGTTAAAAGACTGAAATTAGGCATGCGTGTTTCACGCAGCGGCACAAAGAGAGAGAGAGCAGATTGTGGCTTTTTTTGGGTTTCATTTTTGTTTATATGCTCCATATAGAACTATTATGTATATGATATTTTGCCACTGAGCGCTTATTACATACATTTCTTTTCTTAACGTTGTGAATATTGAAAACAAATGTACTATTACAATAGTGTTTAGGTGGTTCTAGTCGGCGTAAAGGTAGAACAAGAGATATATTCGCCGAAGCCGTAAACAATAAGCGCTTTGCCATATATGAATCTATCAGTTACTCTATTAGATTAATTATTAACAAATTATGTACTATCTTTCTCAAATTAAATTCGAATCTAAGCCCAATAAGTTCTTGATTATTTATGCAACCGAAAATAAAGTACACTTAAATATTAAATATGATTGGGACAACACTGAACAATTCTGAATTCTAAATTACACTATAGTATACTTGTAGTTTTGGTTGCATAAGCAATCGAAGATTTGTAGAGCAGATTCGCATTTAATTTGAGAAGGATTCGTTTCGAACAATTGGAGCATTGACTTTGACAATACATAATACTTTTTCAATAACTGTAAACTAGCGGATATCTATTTGCTAAAGGTTAGATTATAATTTATAGGGCGCTCTAGGTATGTAAATACTTTAGATTTTAGATGTTCGGTGATGTGACATGTTCGAAATGGCATTAATAAAGACTAAAATCATTAATGTAATAATATATTAGCTATTTGAACAACATCGTCAACATTGTTTCCATTTTCATTCGTTTTAACATGGGCCAATAATATTTAAATAAAATAGTGATAGTGAGGTCTTATGCAGATGATATCGTGGGCTTCGAGATGAAGAGATTGTTCTTTGAAGGATAAAAAACCATTTCAGATCAGGTCTAAAGAAGAATAACAGCAATAAAACATTTTTTTTTACTTTGAGTAGAATATCTAAAAACATGGATTTTGTATTTTGTCAATTCATCTGGTAAAATTGACAGCCGTTAAATGAAGTACCTACACTTAACTTTATTAATTAAATATTTAATATTCTTATTACTGAAGATGTTCGCAAATATCATTGAAAGTTATCTCAAAAAAATAGTTTCATTTGCCACGAAAGAATTGCTGATTCAGGGTTTTTAACTTTTGAGCAGAAGAGAACTAAAAACCTTAATATTGAATACGCTTTAAAATAGCCAAATTTAAGTTTCCCGCCACTATTTTTAGTGAATTCAACGCAAAGGCACTAAAATAACTATTATAATGTAGTAAAAAATAATATAGGTAATTTTATGTTTCAATTTTAAAGTTACTAAGAATAACTGCGAGAAACTTAAATTTGGCTACCATTGTTAAGGTTTTCAGTTGTTTAATTAATTTTACAAATAAAAAAAAATAGAAAAATACTGTATTAAAATACGGATAAAACGTAAACTTAAAATTAGAAAGTTTTTTTTCTGTCTGTTCTTGTTTTTAGTAGGCGTATATTTTTAAGTATGTATTTGTTGACTTTTGACATATTTTAATTTTTATCTTGTGCTATAATATTTCAACATGCTGAGTGCCACTATAAAATTGTTTTATGAAAGGAAGTGTATTACCACTATCATTGCAATTTCCTTACTTCTATGTTTTATATTATTTTTTTAATATAGTCTATTTATTCATAGTTTAGTTTTATTACATTTTCCTTTTGCCAAGTTTAATTAGATTAAATAAGGACATCCTTAAATAGAGAAAATAATTCATAAAACCAAATAGACATATATACAAGCTCTATATAGTGCAAAACATTTATAAATCGATTAAGTCGAAGATCAAAAACTGATTTAGCATTACTGATATATGATAAAAATATTTTTGGCCAGGATTTGCCCGCCCTAGGAAATTGTTTGACCTCCCCTGGAAATCAATCCTGGCTAGGGATCTGTGTTTATCTCTTATTCTAATATATAAGTAATTATGTTGTCAGGATTAATTTTGACAGTTGGATATATGTCATTTTAATATCTAGTTGCTATCTATTTATTAGTCAGTAAGTGAACTCTTAGCTGGAGGTATTTGTTTTTGTTTAGAATTGTTTGTCAATTTAATATGATATGTTGTAATAAATGATGTCAATAAAGAAGAATAGAATCGCAGGAAAATTTGTATTAGTATATATATATAACAATTATACCTATGTATTATTGTATGTTCTATGTTGTATGTCACAAAATCGTTATATTAAAAAAATAAAAAAATATGTAGATTGAAAGTGTTTTTAATTACATTGTGTAATTTCTTGAGTTTATTTCGGAGAATAGCAAAGATATAGGGGCGAGGGTACTTTTCTTTTGTTTTAGGTTTTTTATTCGGTCTCACTATACGAATATATAATAAATACCATACACATATTGTATAGAAAGTTGCCGTCTTCATTGTTTAAGTTTTTATTTTCGCATCACATTAATACAGCACAAAATTAGTGGCATTACCCCATTCATTTTTAAATATTAGGGGGCTTCTAATAGTACTCAACAAAGTTTATTACTTATTTAAACATTTAATGAGCAATAAATCTAAATTGGGTAAATAAAATTAGACAAGGAGGCGAGTAGGCATTCCAATTTCCTTATCTCGAAAACATCATTATTGCCCTTTATATTAAATTTAAATCAGGTAATAGATAAGCTGTGGAGTTAAATTAAGAGATTACTCAAATATTTACACAAGGCACACAATAATAATTATACCGATTAGAATCTGCCCGTATAAATATTTATTTAATGAACTATCGTATAATAGAGGTCGCCGTACGTCCTATGCGCAAACAATATCGGTCCGTCCGTCGCATCAACATCTTCATTATCGGCCGAGACACGACCGGGTTTAGTTCCGATATCGGTCGAGTGGGTCAATGTCTGAGCATCCGAATTAATGGTGAGGTGAAACCCGTTGCGAATTAAAAATGGTCTAAAACACTGTACCAGTCGTCCGGTATGAAGTGCAAGTGTCGTATTTAAGTGTGGTGCTTGTTCTCGGAGACGTGACGCGTGTCCAAATGTCCGTTTAAAGTGCGCAAGAGGTGTAAAAAGGCGAACACACACAGAGAGTTGAGCGATCCGCTCGGAAGTTAGTGTGAGAAGGGTGTCAGCAAGAAATGTAATAGATCTATGAAGATAACTGACGACGGATTAAGGCTTTAATTGAGAGAGAGACATGAGTGGCGGACGGCCGAGAACGACGTCCTTCGCAGAGGGCAACAAACAACACAACCCTCCCCTAGGAGGTGTGAAAATTAGCAGTAAGTTGCACCACTGTCTGTCTCTCCTCCGTATATATATTCGTGACGTCGCCAGCGCGCGGCTACACGGCGTAAAGTAGACTACGGCGTTCAACATGGCTGCACCGCTTAAAAATCTAAGTAGGCATTGTGTATCGAACGCCGGCCCCTTGTTCCGTACCCTGTTTCTGTCAGTCGTTCGCGGCGGATTGTCAAAAAACGCGGAGATTCCCACTAAACTGTCATCGATCCGGTTCTCCAAGTCGACACGGAGCGGAGCGGCACATTACCGATTTACCTTGATTTTACTAGCCGTCGCGAAAACGTTCCCGATCGGCGGCCGATTCATAGTTCACTGCACCTGATTTCCACAAAAATTCACGACAGGTAGTACCGGCAACGGTTGAACGGTGCAGCAGATGCACCTGCGAATTTTTCGAAAAATTACGCCGCCTCTGCATCGGGTCTCCTTGCATACGTTAGCGGTACCGCCCACCGTGAATCTACGTTTTTCTCTTCACTGGGTCAATGCTTTCGTGCACCGCTTCACAATATTATAAATTAAATACGGATAACCTAAAAAAAAAAAGGAAGAAACAATGGAATATGGTTTACACGGTAACTGTAAAAATATTCCTTTGTCTCCATTGATAATCTCTATCAAAACTTCGTTTTTTCTTTATGAATTCAAAACTTATCTATATAGGAAAAAACAAAAGCTATAATTTATCAATAATTACAAATTGACATACATGATTCACTAATTCAACGTATGTATTCGCTGCGCCTTGACTCATAGTTGGGGAATAGCGCGAATTTCATCTTTTCCCCAATCTGGCCGGCCTATAATTGCCGTGGGGATACCCTAGGGTTTCCGTTAGGGGTGAACCTGATATTCCCCGCCTCCACCAGAAATAGATGAAAATCGATATGCAAGGCCTACCGGTTTTTTACTGCACGGATTTTAATATTTCGTGTTACCGACCATGGAATGCTCACATTTTTGTTAGTTGAGGTTATGTTATAAGCGTGTGCGGCCTTCTTTGTTATAATAAAATTAAGCCTGAAGTAATTTCAGTCTTATAAATAGAATATTTTACGAAAAACGGTGGATTAAACTTCGCATGTGTTAAAAATCTATTTACACATTATGAAATTAGGAGTAAGTACGCGTTGATTTAAATTTAAGTGCAGCAGTATGTCGGTCTGTAAGGGGTTACGAATTATACTAAAACCGATAGTTCTTAAGAATGTATTTTTTGATTTAAATAAAAACCAAATCGTTTGAAATTATAATAAACATATACAGGGTCCGACAAAAGTATGGAATAACGCCATTATTAGTTTAAATACTGTAAAAGTGGTTTTAATTATATTTTGCCGTATTTTTGGTCTAGTTTTCGTGGAGTTATATTTTACGGTGTCGTTTTTTTTTTATAGGAGCGTATGTTTTTTTTATTTGGTTTTAAAATCTACACATACTTATACATCCGCCTGTATAAAATAACAAAAAATTCAATAAAATCATTATAACAAAATGACAAAGTGAAAAGTTGAAAACATTCGATGAGATTAAAAATAATTAATCGTCATCTGGATGTTTTGTTCTAACATATTACATATTTGTTCTTTTCTCAAGTAAATAAATACAATTTCGGTTGCATAGTATTTTTCCAGTTTATTAAACAATAATACATAATACAAAATCATTGCTATAAATACAAATCAACGTTTCTAACTAAAAACAACAATAGAATACACATTAAAATTAATTTAGTGTTCAATAAGATGTCAATTTTACGCATAGTTCTAATTCAGAGATTTTCTAAATTGTTCGACCACTCCATATAGAATTTATTTTTTATGTAACCTCATAAGATAAAGACAGGATGGTTTAAGCCTGGAGATCTGGCCGGGCACTCTATTGCCTCTCTTTGTCCAATCCATCGGTTCAGGAAAACATTATTCGGATAACTTCTGACATCTAAATCAAAGTGTGGAGGAGCCCCTTCTTGTTGAAACCACAGGTTATTGTTATTTTAGGGTAAATGGCTAGTAATACCGAAACTGCGTTTTGGATCAATAAATTTAAATATTTCTCCATTGTTAACGTGTCATCTATAAAAAATGACCCAATAATATTCGATAATCCCTGCCCAAAACTTCACCTTTTGGGGTCGTTAAGTGTATAAACAAGCTTTTATTAGCCATTTAGGGTTTTCCTGAGCTCAATATCGACAATTATGTCTGTTAACATGTCCATTTAACATAAATATGGGCTTCATCAAAAAACAAAATGTTATTTTTGAAATCCGGATTTTGTTGCAACCCATCTGTCATGATTTCACAAAATTGCAGCCTTTTATCGATATCATCTGCCGTGAATTCTTGGGACTAATATATTGGACGACTTTGTATGGATGAAATTTATCTTTTTGAAGCACTCTACGAACAGATCGTTTAACCCATTCAAGTGCAACTAACACAAAAATTATCAACAGCGAAGTTAATTGTCAAAAAAATAACAACTGATAAACAATCGAAAATCGCTAATAGGCACAGGTAACAACAATTTCGTTATAAGTGACTATTACATTAGAATTCGATTTTTCTTTTAGGAAATGTTTGTTTGTCATGTCGTGACCCATCATATAATATAACTATTTGTACGTAGAAAAAATACTGATGCAGAAAATAATATAGGTAAAAACGTACATTACTATTTAAAAAAACAAAAATTAGTTGCTATAGCAACGACACCGTAAAAAACAACTCCACGAAAATTTGACCAAAACATAATATAATTAACAGAATTTTTATTTAAAGAATATTTAGATTAGAACAATGTTTAAATAAATAATGACATTATTCCATACTTTTGCGGGGTTTAGTACATTTAGAAAGAAAAATGCAACATAACATAAAATTGATAACAGAACAATATAATAAACAGTATAAATTAAAAAATTGGTATAAGGAACAACATACTGTTATCCACATACCTTTTTACATTTTAATGCTTCAAAGAAAAATGTGATATAGTACAGTCAAATAAAAAAAATCAAACAAAAGTAACATCAACTACCTTAAAATCACAATAAACTGTTTCTGGAAACTATTTTATTTTGTCTTTTGTTTTATTTGATCAAGAATTTTATGCTCATTCGCTAAAATGCCTAAACCATTACATAAGACAATTTTGCGTAGTTGTAAGTGTTGTAAGTTGTAGTTCTTAATTAATTTTGACATAGAGAAACTCCTTTCCTTAATTGCTTTGGATGAGTCAGCAATATTCTTAAAGTAATACGAAGCTTTGGAGCAAAATTTAATTTTATTATTAAGTTTAGTACACAATTCTATGAGTTAAAGTGCATTCCAAAGTTTTACAATAAGTATTTAAAATGTATAAGCTATATCAAGAGACATCAAACTAATCATTCCTCTCAGACTATTTTTGTCAGGTTAAGAATTATGCCTATGAATTAACTGTGATTTTGCTGGTTATAGAAATAACCAGTTCAAGATTGTCACTGGCTTCTATTAACAAGCCAGTTATAAAAGAATTGATAATATCATGCTACTGTGGTAATTGAGCTGTTCAAGTCCAGGATCTGGTGCATTAGAGTTAGAGTACCTTGTCGATTGTAAAATAAAATAAAGATCTATTTAATATTGTGCTTTTGGATCTTCGATTGGTTCATCTTGTGTTTTGTATGGGAAGTTAGGTTCTTTCTTCTTATGCGGTGTCGTGTTATTCTTGATCAAATTAATATTGACATATCATATTCGTCTGCAACCTTTTTTGCATAGTTTTGTTGAAGGGCTTATCAGATTTTTAAAGAATGTTTTGCAGTTTGGTATAATAAAAAAAAACATGTAGAATCTAAAAAATATAGTCGATAAAGTTTAAGAAATATTCTTTAATCTCCAGTAGTTTGGTTTCTATATGTATTTAATACAATAAATTTTACCACCTCATCAGATGTTATGGTTAATATGATACAGATTTTGGCTCTCAGAAATAATTCTTACACGGTACGATTCAGTGCTATACAACTACATTAGATGTTAGGTTCAATATGAAATGTTTATTCTACTTGTGCTAATACGAATTTATTCCAAATTATTTAATTATACTGCGTTTCATATGGTATCTATGTACTTTAGTTATAGATTTTGTTTCTAGGATGCAGAGATCTATGATTTGTGGTTTAAATAGTAGACAAATCACATGGGCATTGTATTATTGTTGTTGCGATTTTTAGAGAATCTGTTATGTTTAACACTACGAAATAATAGTAATAATAAAAGCCTTTATTTCTTTAACACAGTGAAAAATTAAAATAGAAAATGTTAGCCAAAATTGATTAATACAATGTCATATGGTACATACAAAAAATCTTATGGAGTTGTTCAGCTGGGTAACATACATTATACCCCAGTTTTTCAATCATATCTTTAATTACTCTAACATGCAGAACAATAAATTTATGCCTAAAGAATTAACTTAAGCCAATTATGTAAAACTTAGTTATAACAAAATAAATAGAGGTATTAACACAAAACTACTACATTAAATCAAGTTCCCACATTAGTAACTATACCATAATGAAGCTAGTACTCAAAAATTGCTTTCCGAAATTTGTATAGAAAATTGTTGTTACATCGTATTAGAGGGAGTAAAGAATAGGATACAATTAGCTACCCAGGAAATTATATCAGAAATATTTAACAAATGTCGAGATGATTTATTGTGTATAGCTGAAACGTGCATCAACAAAATTGGTGAACAATTTCTGTAGAAGGATACTTTTTATTTATTTTTTTTTGTGATAAATTCATAATCTGCTTATGTAATTTGTGTTTCAGTCATTACGATACTATTTTTTACATATCAATCATATTTTTAAGCCTACTTAAGTAATTCGCATTTTTGTTATAATGAAATTATTTGTTGTTATATAATAATAAAAAGTTTTTGCATGCGACAACTAAATGAACAAATAATCACCAAAGTCACCCCATTTACTCTCTCTTTGCAAACATTCCGGATGTTGAACAAAAAAAAACATCTACACTGACTCCCCAATTCTACATGCTGTTTATTTAAGGTAATTTCGACCAAACAATTTCCAAATGTCAGCTGTGTACCCATTCACGTGTTTTGTTTGTTTTATTTTGTCAATGATGTTTTTAAATCGTTTTTAAAGCAATGTTAGACATGTGTATGTATACTGGAATACGTATACACGTATCACAAACAGGAAATTAGTAATTATAACATAAATACATTACGTACAACACTCGACCTATTTTCTTCCACGTATTTTGTAGCAATATCAGTGATTATTACTTATGATAAGTATCGAATATATGTAATAGAAATGCATCATGAATTGGTATACAAAAATACAACTCTTGGAATATATTTTAAGTGTGTTTTAAAACTATTGGAATTTTTTTTTGTTGAAAGTGTTAAATTTTGTAAAAACCTCCTTTGTACATGATCTATAGATAGATAAAAAAAGAGTTCATCATTCAAATATTTTGGTGAGGTCTCCTTTGCATAGGATACGGTTATACTTCTACTAATTCTATTGCCGATAATACGGCTGATATTATAACTTTTCTCATTTGCCATATTTGTGAGTCTGGTGTATTGAGTAACTTAGCGTTATTATTGTTTTTTTGTTACTTGTTCTTATTGTTATTCTATCAATATTGCTATTATTAGTATTATTATTGTTCAATATTATTTGCTATTGTTATATATATTATTGGAATTAGTATCGTTTTGTTGTTATGTAGATATGGTTAGTCGATATATCTCTTTTTTTTCCTTTTGTAGCGCTCTTTAGGTTAGATATTTACATATTGTAGATATTCAATTTTGACTACAGAAGCCATACAAACAGCAATATTATTTCCACATCATGGTATAATAAAACAACATCTTCAGGGAAATAATGCCTAATTTATTCCCATTTAATTTAAATGCAAGTCCAAAAAACAGACCCAACAAATTAAAAAAAATAAAAATGTCCACTTAAAAACAATAATTATCGACTAATATTTATAACTAAAACAAATTTCATTTTAAAAAGAATAGTTGCTAATGAATAAAAACTAAACTACAATCAAAACATTTTTGAAGAAATCACTTAAACAAAGACACAAAAACGACTGCACAGACATACATGCTAACCTATCCAAAATTTATTATGCACCATTATTTTAAACTTTTAATCTAGTCTAAGATCTGTGATGTTATTTCGGATTTTACAAAAAAACGGCTTCGTTTCTAATATTGTTACAGATAGATATTCGTATTCTGTCAACATGCGTTGAAATAATCTTTATCTTAACGTTTGGCCTGTCTATTTTACGCAATTTTTTGTAAATTAGTAAATGACTCTAATGAAAATGCAGTTAAATAATTATGTAAACTGTCTCAGTGAAACCCTTCGGTAGAAGTTTATGGAGTTTTAGCCAAAATAAAAATTTGTAAATTCAGAATTAGATATAGTATGTAATTAGTTTTCTTTAATAAAATATTTTCAGATTGCTAGCGCTTCCGGTTATACCGGAAGTCATCATCTAATTTGTTATTTTAATTGAACACCCTGTATATTTTTACATATTTGGATTTACCTATGTTTATGTATTATAAATCCCTTTCCTCTTTGTATTTTCATTCGACCGTTCTGGAGTTATTCCAGTTTTTCTAAAAAAAATCCGCTCTAACAGACATTTGTTCCAAAAATCAGAGAGCACTTGATTTTTTTGGGTTGTCAATCTAGGATCCAGAATATGCTTAAACAACATGTTGGAGTATGTTTTGACGCTGAGAACAGCTGTCTATATTGTGGGGTCACTTTACTATGGTAAGTTAACTTTTCGAAATTTTGAAGAAGCGTATCTAATTTTTTTAAAATAGCGCTCCCTAAATTTTATGACTTCCATGACAAATCGAACATTTATATTTTTAAACTCATTTTAAATAATAAGGACAAAACTATTTGATATGACGCGCATTTCTAAAAAAAAAAATGCGTTAAAATTGATCCGGGTTCACAGGGTCCGACTTAACGAGGTTCCACTGTATTAATTATTTAAAACATTTTTTTTTTATTCCAGCGACCTCTGTGTTTCTATTGTGTAATCTATTGTAGTGTACTACATTGACAGCTATTGTACAATTTAAGGCGACATCTTTTGGAATATGTATAAGAACTATTATAGCTTTGCGCCGGATTTTTTTCACAATCACTCTTTAAAACTTCCTCTTAAGACACTTAATCGGTAATTATTAATTCACAAGCAACAAACGACGTAATCAATTGGGACTTTGACAGCGCTTGATAGTAATTCATTGAGAACGCATGTTTCCCATGACACACTGGGTAATTATCGATGAGATATGTCTGCACTTTTCAAAAAATCATAATAATATCTTAAACTATCAATCGAAAGTATAGGACATATGGGATATAAAAGATATAAAATTAGACGACGAAGATAACTAAGTAATAAAATATAGGTGGTGCCACTTGAAAAAAGTGGATATGAAAAGTTAACGTGCCTTAATGAACTAACCCCACAATGTAGACAGCTGTTCTTGGGGCCAAAACATACTCCAATATGTTGTTTAAGCATATTCTGGCTCTCCTAGATGGACATCCGAAAAATCAAGTGTTCTTTCATTTTTAGAATAAATGTCTGCTGGAGCAGATTTTTTTAGAAAAAATGGAATAACTCCAGAACTGCCGAATCAAAATACAAAAAGTAAAGGTATTTATAACGCTTAACAATAGGTAAATCCAAATATGTTTTGTTTCATAAAACAGTACGCAGCATAAAGGCACAAAAAGAAAAAAGCTATAATAGTATTAATGTCATTAAAAATTAATACGCACCTTTGCTATTATAATTGAAATAATATAAATCTTCCAGCAAATGAAAAAGGGTAGTCAAAACTGTCGAAATGGTTTGCAAGTTATTTATTGTGTTTTTTTTTAACTAAGCCCTTAATAGAACCAGAAAATATGTTGAAAGTAAAGTAAAATACTATTTAAGAAAATCGACCCGTAACTATATTTTTACACTTAAATAGTGTTGTCATGGGTAGTTGGCTATGAGACTTTAAAATCGATGCGAAAAATAATACATTGAATGGTTCAACAATTTATGAATGCTAATACCCTATTAGAAATTCGAAACAAAAAACAGCTAAGTACATTTTCCAGTCTTAATTTAGCCGGCCGAGTTACTTAATTGGACCCATTATAGGTTTAATAAGAATCAATAAAACCATTAAAATAGAATATCAAGGCTTAAAGACACGGTACTCTCTGTTACGTATTGTTGGCCTTCTTGAATGCGGAATTCGATTACAATTGAAGCTATCTATTTGTCAATGCTGTACTTATTAATGCGTCCATGTTTTTTTTTCTTCCTTCGGATCGGTTTTATGAGATTTCACCTGATAATTTAGTAATGATTTATTTAAGCATGGGATTGCTTTTTTCTGATGGAATAGTAAATCAACTTATTCGTAGGCAAGAACGAATACGGAAAATTGCCGGTTTTTTTTGTTGGAATTATCTTGTTTTTTATTGGCTTATTGATTGGATTATAATCAGCCGTGTTTTTTAACCTGTTATTATTGATATTTATCTGACAGTTATATTAACGAAGTGATGCTATTCAAAAAGAATTTATATTACGATATTTCACTAGACAGGGTGATAAAAGAGTGACACAAGTAATTCAAATAATAACGATTCCAAGGATAAATTAAAATGTAAATGTAAAATTACATTAGCACTTGTAATATACAAAAAAAGTGGTTTATATTTTCTAGTTTGATGCACATTAGAAAATAAATTCTTTATTAATTATTCCAACAATTTTAATATGAAAGTGAAATTGTATTAGGAACTGCATTAATTATGTAATTAAATTATTTTTTTCCAAGTGCTTTCGGATATTGTGTTTCAATGCATCTTTATTTTTCCGTAAAAAATTTCTTTGATATGTAAAAAACGCAACTTTTTCTACAGTGTATCGTTTAAAATTTGACGATTTATTTTCACGCTTAAAAGGGTATTGGTGTAATTTGTTTTATCGATCATAGGTTTATGTCTACATAGTCTGAAGCTATTTTCGTCCACGGGTTGCACTGTTCTGGGTGTTGTATAAAAGAGGTATCGATAAAACTAGACTATCTCTCATTTGAGTTTAAAAATAACTACTACCCACATACTAAAATTTCGTTATTTGGTATTTCGGGGTGATGAAAATTATTTGGAAAGCAAAGGGTAGGTAAATTAGAACATACATATACCATGTGATTCAAAATGATTGTCGTAAGAAAAAAAAACTGTTTTTCGGAAAAATTTATCTATACTTATTACCAATTTAATGAGCGAAGTTAGCTACATACAAATTTCATACATTAAATGAATTTTCTTGACATTTAGCGACATTGGCGTGCGTGTTGTAGTATCTTTCGATTATTTATCTTATAATTTTTTTCAAACCGTTTATATTTACATCTAATATCACCAACAATAGTATTTCTGAATACTGTAAGAAAATAAGGGAATTTATCTGTGGTAGTAGCTCAACAAACAGGTAAAAAATCAATATTAACATTAAGTAAAATAGTTTATTACATTTTATAATTTTATTGGTTTATCATACACTTCAGCGCAATGAGCTGTCAAAAGAAAGTTACATTTTCATCCCTATAAAGTTTCTACGGTACAGAAATTATTACCATTAGATCACGATAGGCGATTGGAATATTGTCATTGGTTTAATAACAATTTAAGGACGAGACTGACTAAACAAATCATTTTTCTTCGATGAAGCTGGTTTTATCTAACAGACTATATCAATTTGCAAAACTATTGTATCTGGTCTGCAGAAAATCCACACGAATTTCGAGAAACGCAATTGCATCCTGTAAAAGTTGGAGTTTGGTTAGCTACGTCCAGGCAACGAATAATAGGGCCAATTTTCTTCGAGGAAACTGTAACAGCCCAACGTTACCAACAGATGTTGGAATTGTTTATTGCAGAGTTACAAGAAAATGAGCTTGAAGCAGGTTATTTTCAGCACGATAACGCTCCAGCACATACTGCTCGACAAACCTGCCAATACCTCCAACAGTTTTTGCTGACAGGTTCGTTAGAGCACCAAAGATGGCCACCAAGATCGCCTGATCTAACCCCATTAGATTACTTCATGTTCGGCTATCTAAAAAATAGGATCTATAGAAACCCCATGCATACCATAGAAGAACTGAGAGATGCAGTTTTGTCACTTAATAATTATTATACTAATTGTATGTTATAATTTAAAGTAATAAATAAATTTAGATAAACACCAGTTAGTACTGAATTATAAAATCATAATTTAGTAAAGTTAAATTAATTACATTTCATTTTTACAAGCAAAAACACTAATCCATAGTCGTTTATATAATGCGAGTTCAAATATAGGTTACGTTTTCCTTATTTATGACAGATCCGTTTATTTTCTTATGTTCCAACACTGACTTAGTTCAAACCTTCATTACAAACACGCGGCATATACCTACACCCTGTTACTATCTATAGGAGCGGAATTGACAATCATTTTGAATCTCTGTGTATGTTTCTTTCTCTTTGGGGCGAATTTAGTTGAAACATTTTGAACATTAGAAATTTGGAATCGTCTCTTAGTTCGGCTTTACGTTAATTTGTCTTACAATGTTATCTCTGTGTTTTGCATTCGTGATTAATTTACCCTTTATGTACTAAACAAATATGACATTCATAACGGTAATTGTTTTTTGTTCAGCGAAACTGAACTAATATGTTTGTATATTACCACGATTGATACAATTTTAGTAACGAATCCAAACTATTTTTACCCAGGAACACACTACCTTTTTTGGAAGCTTATTTCACTTCGGTGGTTTATCCAAAAATTGTCACACAATTTCCAAATTTAGGCATTAAATTCGCAACTCTTTTTAAGTGTATTATATGACTGCTTACCGAAGAAACGCAAGAAAGTGCTACAAATGCACGCACATGTAGGTTTTTCTAAAGACTCTAAAAGATTAAGATGTGTCCAATAGCCTCCTCTCCAATTATCGACCAATTTCAATATTTTTTTGCTCAGACTAAACTTGAATTTTTGATGGAGTGTATTTAATAACTTTTATATAAATAATACACTGAGAAAAGATATCGCATTAAATTAAAAGAATACCTTTTCTCAGAAAAGTGTTTATTTTAATTGAAAGTAGCGTGCTGTTTTGCCGGAAGACTATTTTCTTCTTAAGTACAATGCTTTTCGATGAAAACTAACGGTAATTAAATGGAATGCACCTTAGTTTTGATTAATATTTTATAATGTCTTTATAACTTCAGTTTAAGTAAGACAATACACTTTACATATTATATTGTTATTATTATGTACATATTTAACAACATATTTTAGTTTCTTTTAAGTATTATTGAATTATAAACAGTATTTTAAATAAAAAAGCTGGACCGTTTTGGTTTATTTGCGTGGACACGCATGTATTCATTGATTTTTTATTTTATAGTTTTATTCGTGTTTCCACATGCATAAGTCTCAGATACACAAACAATAATGTATAAAAGTGAATATTTTTCGCGCGAAATTAAAGAAATTTCAAAGATAATTGGAATCTTTTCAGTTAATGCTGATTTACTTATGAGCCAAAGAACTTTACAGCAGTATATAGTGTTTGAAGGTTTTAAAACTGTTACCTATACACGGGAAAAACGATCTTGTTGTTGTCAAACATTTTTCATGCATTTGGTTACAGTTACTAAATTATTACTCGATTTAAGAATATTAAAAATATTTCTGTATTCGATCAAACAAATAATTTGGTTAGTAGATTTATTTGAAGCTAGCGCAGTATTTATTAATCTAATTAAATATTTACGTGGAAGTAAAAATAAACATCGCGTTTTATTTTCGTATAGCAGTTTTATCCCCATATAGTACAGCAGATGAACAGATATACTTGTGTGTGGTAGAGAAATTGTCGTATAGATGGCGCATCTCCTATTTCATTCCAGTAACATATAATATTTCGCACAAAATAGGCTGATGGAAACTACGATCGTAACATTCTAATCTGGTATATTTACTAGAACAACATCTGATAGGAGTCATCGCCATTGAGAGGACAATTTGTTTAACGGCACACTAGAGCAGGGGTCGCCAAACTACGGCCCGCGGGCCAAATCCGGCCCGCTGCGTATTTCAATCCGGCCCGCGCAAGTTGTAAGTACCAAGCGGTTAATTCAGCTATTGCCGATAGTTTTTCTCACCCACAATAAGGGTTTACGAAAATTATTTTACCGAGAGGTATCTACATCTCCTATTCACCGAGTGATAGTCAACTGATAGTAAATAGGTAAATAAGTCCGGTTAATTTATTTACTATGAACGATTCCGGCGTACTTCGCAATAATATTTCTAACCTTATTTAGAATTAAATTTGAAATATTCATGAATAGATTTGTGATAAAGCTGTAGAAGTGTGCCCAAGAAGAGGGTTTAATTTTCTGTTGACTTCTCAGCTCAAGCGACTGTCAGATAAATTGAGAATATCACAATAAACTTCTTAATGGAGAAGGTAAAAAATGTCTAGTGGTTTTTGTTAGTTCTTGATGAGTCAACAGTCACTGTTGAAACTGCCCAAGTATTTTTGTTTTGTGCAAAGCTTTCAATAAGTCATTGCATAATTCATCAAACACCTCTATCTATTTTGCATTATTGAACCAGTTGGGGCAGTGGTTAACTTTATTGGCTCTCGGCGAGTTAACCATCGCCAGTTCGATGGTGCAATAGTGGAAAAGTTTTATTGAGATTTTTGGAACTCAGAGAAATTATTAATATTTTTTGAAATGAGAAAGAATTTCTACAATCGTTCCATCCATTAATAGTAATTATTGCTTCTGTTTCTTGTGCCCTCTCAACTGAACTTTCGTCCCTTCAAATTATTTTAAATAAAAAGATACTAACATTCGTTGAAGTATCACAAAAAAATATGTCGCTATTCATTTCTTGTGATCTAGATTGGATTAGAATTCCTAAAAATGGATCCTATTTTACTTCAAAATTTTCTGGTCAGATGTTTTCAAGGTGCCCAAATCTTCAGAATTAAGAAGGTATTGAACTACTCAGATGTGTTTCCAAATGCCTTAAAATAGTGGAATCTTATTTTTCTTAGCTTTCTTCATAACACCACTATAGGTTTGTCTTTTTTTGTCTTTTTTATTAATAAATTTTTGGTTTATTGCGTAGTACTTGATTGTTTTATCAATCGTTTATTCCAGCATCTTGTTTTCCTGTTTCTTCCAATGTTACTCTTAAATATTTAAATTTCTCATTTGCTCTATTTTAGTATCATTTATTTCAATTTTAATTTCAACATTCTGGTTTCCGAGGATTTTAGCTTTTTCTATGTTTATTGTTATACCCTCTTCTTCCATGTTTCCTTTCCATATGTTCAAATTTTCTTTGTTTTTCACTGTCCGTTATTATTACCACATCGTCTGCAAAGATTCCATTATGTAGCTATTTCAATCCTCTGTAAATTCTTATATCACACAAACACTTTATTAACTTTTTGTTCGCATTTTGCCTCATTTTGCAAAATGCGAACCAGATGGAGATAAACTTTTAATATTTAATATTTACTGTTTGGTTTATATATTGCGTACTTTTCTGGGTACTAACATATAGAAAACAGTGATTATTATAATATTTACCAGCAATAATAATTTGTTATAATGTTATATTTATAACCCACCAGGTAAAAAATATTTGACCATTTGGAAAAGTTAATAAATAATAGGAATAATTTAAAATAAAGCCACTGAAGCCTATAGAGAATGTTGCAGAAAAATATAAGAATATACAGGGTGTTTTTGAAAAAAAAATAAGTTTTGTAACTTTAAGATTCTTTGACAAGTCAGTAATTTTTAAACACCCTGTATGATACGACGGAAACTTTTTGGTACATTGTTTTCGGTTCAATAAAACACAGAGGAACACCTAATAAAAAATATACACGTTAAAGTTTACAACTTGGCCCGCTGAACTTAATTTTCGTTACGATTTGGCCCTGTCCTAAAAAAGTTTGCCGACTCCTGCACTAGAGTGTTAGTATTGCCCTGCATAGTTTGGTGGAAGGATGTACCCAACGTGAGGCGCTAAAACTGTACCATAGTCACTTAGTGATACAATAGTACCTGCTCTTATTTGTCTCCGAAGCAACACGGCTTCATTACTGGTCGCTCTATATGGTTACCAACTTAGCATGTTTTACACAATTCGTTTGCGAGATATTCATATACTGGATAAGTGCGGTCAAGTGGATGTTGAAAAAAGTCAAAAACCTTTGATACAATTGAGCATCCACCCTTCCTATCTAAACTGGAAGCTTTTAGTTTTGTTTCATCAGCTGTTAATTTAATGAACTCCTATCGAAGTAAACGCGACTGCTAGGATTTGTATTTACAAAATACATTTTACATACTGGTGTGCCACAAGGCTTAAATTTGAACAAGCTCCTATTGAGTAACATAAAGATTTATTGCGTAATCCATAACATGCAATAAGAAATGGAATCCGACGCCCACAAATCAGAGACAAAACGATTTATTCGATTTATATTAGTACAAAATATGCATGCCAAACTCGAGTCGTCCCCACGCGGCCCACATAACGCCGAATATACATATATGAAGAGCCACTTTCGACTATTTCGTACGGCAATAAAACGATACACCGTAACCGTTATACTTCGAAGCGAATAACTTCTGAATATGTTGGTAAAGACGCGTACATATAGAATGAAGAAACTCGTAAAAGTCCGTTCGGTTAAATAAACATACTTTACTACACTTTCCGTTGGTCGATAAAATATAGAAACTCCTATATATTGGAGATCGTTCGAAATTGTAAATAAATTTGTGATATATGTGAAATTAAACTCTCACGTATTGTATTGAAATAGACCGATAATTGCAGAAAGAAAGTTATTATTCTTTACATAGTTAAATTTGTAGGACAACGGATCATATTATTTAAAATGAAGAATTTTCACTTCTTGCTTTACCAATGGATGCTTAACTGTTTCAAGAACTTTATTTCGTTATCAAATAATTTGAGTGGAAACTTCCGAATATTTTTCAAATAGAAATTAGGACATTAGTTATTTTCGACACTAGCGCATACCATTATATCACGCTCTTGGTTTGCATTGTTTGGGACTTTTTTATGTAGTGATCGTGAAACACATCCCAATTCCTCAAAATTCGACTTTATGCGATGTATGGTATTGTAGCAAGGAACAGGGCGATTATTAAAAGTGTCTTGAAAGAGACCTATAATAGATAATAAGGAATGACCTTGGTAATACCACTTTATTATTTGCACTTTTTCGTCTACTTGGGGCTGGCTCGGAACTTTCTTAATATTTATGGATTTGAAACTTTTAAGTTAAGAATAACCCATAGCCTTCTTTTGTTCTAAAATATTTCCGACGTTGTTAACTGTCGGAAGAACAGAAATTTGTAAACAACTTTTTTAATTTAAATTGGGTTGTACGATTCTAACGATCTACTATGTTAGATTATCCCGCGTGTGTAGATTCTAAGAATTATTTTGTTATTGAATTCTTCTGCGGAAACTATAAAGCAACATTGCGAATGTAAATCTAGCTGAAAATGTTGCGGTATCTTTGTCGCATAACATCAAGCGGATTATCTTTCGGAACGATTGTCAGCATATACACAGAGATTCAAAATGATTGTCAATTCCGCTCCTATAGATAGTAACAGGGTGTAGGTATATGCCGCGTGTTTGTAATAAAGGTTTGAACTAAGTCAGTGTTGGAACATAAGAAAGTAAACGGATCTGTCATAAATAAGGAAAACGTAACCTATATTTGAACTCGCATTATATAAACGACTATGGATTGGTGTTTCTGCTTGTAAAAATGAAATGTAATTAATTTAACTTTACTAAATTATGATTTTACAATTCAGTACTAACTAGTGTTTAACTAAATTTATTTATTACTTTAAATTATAACATACAATTAGTATAATTATTAAGTGACAAAACTGCATCTCTCAGTTCTTCTATGGTATGCATGCGGTTTCTATAGATCCTATTTTTTAGATAGCCGAACATGAACTAATTTAATGGGGTTAGATCAGGCGATCTTGGTGGCCATCTTTGTGCTCTAACAAACCTGTCAGCAAAAAACTGTTGAAGATATTGGCAGGTTTGTCGAGCAGTATGTGCTGGAGCATTATCGTACTGAAAATAACCTGCTTCAAGCTCATTTTCTTGTAACTCTGCAATAAACTATTCCAACAGCTGTTGGTAACGTTGGGCTGTTACAGTTTCCTCGAAGAAAATTGGCCCTATTATTCGTTGCCTGGACATAGCTAACTAAACTCCAACTTTTACGGGATGCAATTGCGTTTCTCCGAAATTCGTGTGGATTTTCTGCAGACCAGATACAATAGTTTTGTAAATTGATATAGTCTGTTAGATAAAACCAGGCTTCATCCGAGAAAAATGATTTGTTTAGCAAGTCATCGTCCCTTAAATTGTTATTAAACCAATGACAATATTCCAATCGCCTATCGTGATCTAATGGTAATAATTCCTGTACCGTAGAAACTTTGTAGGGATGAAAATGTAATTTTCTTTTGACAGCTCATTGCGCTGAAGTGTATGATAAGCCTATAAAATTATAAATGTAATAAACTATTTCACTTAATGTTAATATTGATTTTGTACCTGTTTGTTGAGCTATTACCACAGATAAATTCCCTTATTTTCTTACAGTATTCAGAAATACTATTGTTGGTGATATTAGATGTAAATATAAACGATTTGAAAAAAATTATAAGATAAATAATCGAAAGATACTACAGTACGCACGCCAAATTTGTATGTAGCTAACTTCGCTCATTAAATTGGTAATAAGTATAGATAATTTTTTCCGGAAAACAGTTTTTTCTTACGACAATCATTTTGAATCACATGGTATATCTTTCCTTTGTTGTTTATTTGTCATCGATTACTCGCAGGTGACTAGGTGGCATAATTTGCGTAAATATTTAAAATGTGTGTTTTTGTATAATTAGTTGAAGAAATAAATTTCCTGAAACCATTACTTCAGTAATACAAAAAACTGTTTAAGGTTTTATAAAAATTTCTGGTAATATGCATGTATAAAATAATCTATCAGACATAAATGTCAAGTGACAATCTTTATTGAAAAAGTCTAGAAAATATGGGAAAATCTTATTTTTTATTAAAAATTATTTTAATAGTTATCCTTTTTTAATGTTTTATTACTTTTTATGACGGCATAAATCGAATTACATTTGTTGGAATTTTTGCATAAAATGTGGATTAGATGTTTTGAGTTTTAAACTTTAAAAATTAAGATGTTTCGATTTAATAGTAAAATTAAAAATATGAAAAGAAAAGATCATACATAAAATTGTTTTGGTAAACCTATTATTACAAAAAGTATCAAGTTATAATTTTATTTTGTTCTTCTAGGGATTTTTCCACAGAAAGTTCGGCCCTTCAATTGAATAAGAAATAAGCAAGTAAACCGCTTCTTTTTCAATATTCTTCCTTTTGATATAGTATATCTATTTTTAAATAACGAGTAAACTGGCATCGATATTTGTAAAAGCAAAAAAGATATATAAAGACCGAATATTTATTTATTGCTGTAACAATAAGTTATATACACACTAATATAACTGAAATAAATACAATTAGTTAAACTAAAACTACCTACAAAAATAATGTGCTGTTTACATAAATACTAATATAACGCATACAGGTAAACTATAGAACTAATTTTAATGATAACTAAAATATAAGAAGAAAAAGATAGGAACAGTTTATTGAAATTAAATTTCGACCTGGGTAAGAGAATTATTATATAAAATTCTTTGGCGAAAACTACAAAGGTTTTTAATTCAGGGAATGTGAATCGCCGAAAAGGTGGCGGCATCTTTGTCGGGCACAGTAAAGGGTGTCGCGGATTACGATGGCATTGCGTTTAAAGTAGATATGTTAGGATTACGTCTACGAAATCGTTATACCAACTGCGGTCATAATTTTTTCAATATAAACATCAGGATCTTAGAAATACTTCTGCAGTACTTACATTAGATACCTTTTTGAAATGTTAGATAAAGATGCTCCATCTATAGGTCTGATAATAACGAAAGAAGAAGATTCTGGTTGAATTAGCTTTACTTTATTCGACAATTTATAATATTTATACAGTTGACCTAATAAACTGTCATTATTACAAATAAAAATCAAATTTATCTAAACTATTTCCTTTACTTCACCAATATCAAATCAACGTCGTCAACATTATAAACTCTGACATCATTAACCATCCAAACGAGGACGATATGGAGGCCTATAAACAAGCCGAAAGCGGCTAACGTTATGTCAGCGCTCGTAAACGGAAGAAAACTTAATCCAAATGCGCCTGGAATGTCGAAACGTGGCACGCACTATACGGCTATTTCAATTCACGTCGCGCGTCAAAGGTATACACGCTTTACGTTTACGAAGTCCCCCCAACTTTGAGATCCGTCTCTTCCAAAATCGTTCCCTACTTAGCCGGTTCACCCACACGGATCGCTCTCCCAAATCCGGCCGGACAATGCCGCGGCTAATATTGATCGCTCGCTATGTGGTGGCCCTGTTGGTCGACCGTTCGAACGTGTGTACGAAAAGTTCAGCCGGTGGCGCCGGGGCCACAACTGGGCCGAAAAACATGTATGAAAGGGAAAGTGGGAAGGAATTCCGTGGATTTGCCCTGCGATATTGCGAAAGTGCAATAATGAACACGAGGGTGGTCGAAATAATCCGAACGTTCAATTACATACCAAGTGAACGCACACGAACTCATGGTGGGTAAAGAGGAAGAAGGGGAGGCTGAGAGATGGTTTCTGTTTGTTAGAATAGAATAGAATTTTTTTTATTCTACGATGCCCACACTGAAAGAAAAGTGGCTGTGATTTTATATACAGTGATCGGCATAAATATTGCAACATAGGAATTTTTTTGATTATTAAAATATACTAAAACTTTTTCGGGGGTTAGGTTGTGCATGGCTAGAAACCCTAAAATTTATTTTGACACATGTTACGTGACCACTAGTATGGCGGTAAACTTAAAAAATATGCCGTGAATCTGCAAAAAGTGAGGTTAGATGACATGATATCCAAAGAAAATTGAAAAAGTTGCTTAGAATTTAATTTTGAGGCTGTACGCAAATGTTTATAAACATATTTTTAAAAAAATAAAAATCGCAATTTTTCCAAATATTGTTTCATTGAATTACATATTTCCATTTTTTTCGCTCTTAGCAGCTCAACTGCAGTACTATTTCCAAATTTGATTGATACTCAAACAATTTTGACAATTTTTGCATAATTAACATAGCGAAAACTGAAAAGTACGTTTTCAGTGTGACAATTGTTGTTGCAAGGGACTGTATCTAGTAATAAATAAATAAAATTTTACAAACATTTTTTCTATAAACCACTTCGCAGACATTACTTTTATTGAAAATTATTATATTTCTTGTTTGTTTTCGGCATTAAAGTGGAAACCGTTAGTCAAAAACTGATAATACTACATGCACGCACCGAAGGTTTTAAAGTAGATTTTGAAATTGGAGTTTTGTTGAAATTCTGTTATCCGAAACCTCAGATGCAATAATCACTAAAATTTGTTGAATACCTATGCCTATGCAAAGCAAAGTGAATATGTACATATGCAGTACCTACATTAACATTGAGTTAGTCGATAATTTAATCTTTTCCAGATCCGAATCCCGAGAATCGGATCGTGGATCCGGATTTAAGAACCGGATTAATTACATGCTCCTAGTTGTGCTTTTCTTTTAATCCAATCTGCAACCCATACGGATTTCCTTTTGCAACGAAGCATTTTAATTGAAACATATATCGCGACGATTGCGCCAGTAGCACGTCGATGCAATGTGCCACACTGAATTGCAGTCAGTGTAGCATGTCGTGATTCGTGTAGACAAGCAATACACTTTAGCCGGGACACTAAGTGTATACACCAATGTTGACACAAAAAATTGCTTACCGTGTGGACGCAATCGACACTAGTGTCGACATATGTGTCGAGTGTCAGTGTCGTCGTGTATCCTTACCTTTAGAAACCTCGCTTTCGGCTCGGTTTGTAATATTTACCCTGCAATAGCACCTTCCTCACGTGGTTTGAATACTATTTTTTCCCAGCCAGTACAATTTTAACTAAATGTTTAAAAATAATAAAGACATACCTGTGAGTGACATGATAGTAGGCTTAATCTGTCAAATATTTTTTAAGAACTGTCAAGTTAGCGTCGTTTTAAAAATGTTTAATAATAGTTTAATTGAAATTTAATTACTAATAATTAAGCAATTATCTCATAAATGGGCTCAGACTGCGCCGAGTGTACTAATGTCATCTATTAATGATGTCACATGTTATAAAATGTACAGTTTCATCTTGTCAGCGTCACTTACTTTTCCTCCTTCGGGAGGTAAAGTGCAACTTTCCTCCCTCATTTGCTGCTGGGAAAAAAATAGTTTACTACATTATTTTGTTTCTAATTTCAAAGCCTATCTTACAAGAAACAGAACGCTATGTATGTCTAACAAGTATGCATTTTTAGAGTTTCATTTCTTTGGTGTTCATTACTACTAGTTATTGTTTAAATGTTTTTGCTTATTAAGTATTCCTATCATTAGCTAAAAATACTGGTTATTTATGTCGACTGAGTTTTATAATTTCGAAACCTACATAAATACCTTCGGTGCGTGCAATAACATTGTGAGGGCTTAGATCTTGGGACTACCGATTTCACTTTAACGTAGAAAACCAAAAAAAAATGACATTTTCAATAAAAGTAATGTTTGCTAAGTGGTTTATAGAGAAAAAATGTTTGTGAACTTTTATTCATTAGTACTTATAGGTATACAGTCCCTTGCAACAACAATTGTCACACTGAAATCGTACTTTTCAATTAGCGCTATTTTAATTATGCAAAAATTGACAAAACTGTTTGAGTATCAACCAAATTTGAAAATAGTACTGCAGTTGAGCTGATAAAAGCGAAAAAAATGGATATATGTAATTCAATGAAACAATATTTGGAAAAATTGTGTTTATTTTTTTTTTAAATATGTTTACGAAAATTTGCATGTGGCTCCCAATCGAATTCTAAGCAACTTTTCATGTCATCTAACCTCACTTTTTGCAGATCGACGGCATATTTTTTAAATTTACCACCATACTAGTGCTAAAATAAATTCTGGCGTTACTAGACATGCACAATCTATTCCCCCAAAAAAGTTTTAGTATATTTTAATAATAAAAAAATTTCCCATATGTTGCAATATTTATGCCGATCACTGTGTACTGGTTACTGTGCTCTTACATATTAAAAGTAATACGTGAATTTACAATGTAGAAGTTGTAATTTTACGTATACTCCGAAAAAAAAAAAAATAAGAGTATTCAACTGCAATACTTGATATTTATTCCTTCAATTACTAACGATATATAGTTAAATCAACACATAATTTGAAAACCATTTACTTTAATATTTAAGTGACTACATCAATGTTGTATAGAAAGGTGATATTTCAAAAACCATTATTGAACTTATTGAACAACTTCCTTTCTCTCAGTGTACCAAAATATTTAGTATTGATTGCTTTTATATGATTCGGGAATGCGTTGTCCAGCTTCGAGTTCCAATAATCTATCGATTGAGCCTGTCATAATTTGTAGCCAACAATTTTAATTAACAATTTAAAATAGCCATAACTTTATATAAATTATTAAATGTATTGTAAAAGTCATCAATTTTCTGGACACGACTTTACTTACCTATGGTAATCTCGCTTGCGACCGCTTGGTATATCTGTCTTTTTTTCTTTGTACATCTTCGAAACGTCAAAGCAAATACTGAACAATAACAAACTCGAATTTATAGTTAGAACTTGCAATAATGTTGTTACATTTTCTCTTCGCGCATGACGTAAACTTGGAAAAACTCGAGTTTCATCAAAGGATTCCACAATTAATCCTGACGTTGCTATCATACGGAAGCATCCCAATTTCCTTGTTCTATTACTAGCCCTGTGAAGTCGCATACACTCGCTAAAGAATACGGCAGTGAATGATTGCGTTGAAGTCGTTCCAAAAACGTGTTGTCAAACACAGTCCCGGTGCTGCACAGACTGCATACATACAGATTCGCGTCGTTCTTGTAGTGGTACCTACTTTATTAAGATCCGGAGAGTAATTCCGTTGCTTAAGTTGTAAAAGTCCCTATAAACACTTTTCTGTGGCACCAAATTTATAGGCATTAACTTAATTCTGTTATATACTTTGCTAACTTATTAAACGCTTGGAAGGTTGGCATTGACCGCTAGAGTTAAATTGTTGTTACCCACGCGAATTATTCACAGCTGATGTACTGCATAGTAGCTGTAAAAAGATTAGTGCATCATCCTTTAGTGCTGTCGACGAGAGCACAGGTGTTCCGTTGGTTATTTTAATTTAGATATAAGGAGAACACTTGATGTATTACTAATCTCCAAATATATTTCTGGCGAGGCAAAGGTCGTTAATAACTATTTGGACCTGCTGAACATCGTGTAGAACGAGAGTAATTGAGATAATGTTGTCGATGATCCATCTGTCAATAAAATTTAGATTTTAAAGCTTCAATTCTTGGCTATTTTAATTTAATTTCTTTTTCTCTTGGTTTTTAGGTCGTCAATATTAAAAGCATGTATGCATTTTCAAGTAGGTATATAAATAAATGTAAAGAGTGTAAATTATAAATAAAATGTTTTTGTTTAATAAATGACAAATTGTTTTGTTTACTATGATTTTGAATATACTATTATGTTTTATTTAAAGATTGCGATGTTTTGATTATTTGTTTTTGAATTAATAACTATATAATTACAAAATTGCCTATCAAAACACAAACAAACTACAAAAACAAATCTATTCAAAATTAAAATCAAAAATTGAAAAAAGTAAAACATCACACATAGTTTATAAAATAGACTGTCAAAATTGTAATGGTGTATATATAGGTGAAACCATGCAATATTTGGAAAATAGAATAAAAGGACACAAATATAATAAAAATCTTACAGCTTTAAAAAAAACATGAAATAACTCAAAATCATACCTTTGATTTCAACAACGTAACAATTTTAAACAAAGAACAAAATTTAAAAACACATAATATGCTTGAAATAATTCAAATTTATAAACATAAAAATGCAGTCAATGATAAAACCGATATACAATATTTCACAAAATTATATAATTTAATTTTATAACTGAATACAATATTTTTAAAGAACTATTTAATTACAAAATTCAAAAACAAATAATCAAAACATCCTGTTTTAAAACGCAATCTTTAAATAAAACATAATAATATATTCAAAATCATAGTAAACGAAACAATTTGTCATTTATTAAACAAAAACATTTTATTTATAATTTACACCTTTTACATTTATTTATAAGGTAAAGTCAGGTAAGTGTGTAGTAAAAATTGGATAGTGCGAAGAAAATGTAACACTGTTCACATAATAAGACATTTTGATAAATTTTACACATAGAAGTACGTAATATATGCCCAGTTGTAAGCCTTCAATAGATACGCCTTTTATAATTAACAACGGTTTACTAGAAAAAACAGAAATTTTAAACACAGTCAATACTACACACTTACCCAGCAAAATGGGGCAAGTGTGTAATCGTTCCGCATTTTATATATTAATAGCATTATCCTTTAGTTCGTCCAAGTGTGTAATACTAAACTGATGCCTGTTTAATAAGGTATGATATATTCACAAGATATTCAAGTTATTATACTTTAGGAGATGCGAACTTTTATTTATAAAACTAGTATGAAGTTTAGTACATTAGCATTATAACAAGAGGACGTCCGTATTTCAATTTTAAAAATAAATATAGCCAAACTACACACTTGCCCCGGTTACACACTTACCTGACTTTACCTACTTGAAAAAGCTTTGCAATAAAGCGAAACGTCGTACTCATTCGTGTTTTTAATATTGACACTTAAAAACCAAGAGAAAAAGAAATTAAAATTTAGGTGTTTGGTTTTATGGCTGGTAATAGTATTTATTAGAAATATACAGGCTGTGGCATCTAAACCGTCGGTTAGCGGAATATTGGGAATTATTACTTCTGAAAATTCGTTTGTGGGGGTTTTTGGCACCGATCTTCCAAATAAAAATATTGACAACACCGAACTATTTCCGGTTATACCGGAAACGAATGTCAACTTGCTTATTTTAAATAGAACAGCCTGTATATTATTTAATTTTTTGATAGCTCACGTTATAATAGATAAGTTCCATTAAGGCTTCCCTATAGCTATTTTTGATAGTTTACGAAAAAAACAGATTTTTAATGAATTTTGACGTTTATCGACAACGGAATGAAAAATCAATAACAGAAGAAGTCCTTCAAGTAGAAGGTTGAAATTAACTAGTAAAGCAGTCAGTACGTTTTAGTATTGCGTAAAGTTAAAATAATTGTAAAATTAATAATACAGGGCGACACAAAAGCTTGTTGACGTATATTAACCTTTAAACGCAATATCTCTCAATTATTTTAAATGGAATTATCATCATTTTCCCCTTTTGAGGGATGTTTTTTTTTTTTAGTTTTGTTTAAGGTGCCAATTTGGTTCATTGTTATTGTTATCAGACTATATACATTTAAGTTTATTATATATTTTTTTCAGTTTTTTTTCTGTGTGGTAAAACATGTAAATAAAAACTAAAATCTCCTTGAATGATCTTACTAGGAGCAATTTGTTATTGTTTATTTTAGGATTAAAATGATTGTTCATCCATCAATTTCAGGATTATTTCTTTGTATGTTTCAGCCCTAGTAGTTATAAAAGCATCGAAATATAAAAAAAGAAAATTATAACAACAAAATAATATTTATTTTTCCACCCTTATTGCTAATATCTCGAATGGGCTGGCATCGATTGAGCTAATTTTTGATATTTGAAGTATGTGCGACAGTAATACTCATTTGCTTTAATTTCAGCACGATAGTATCAAACAATCATTGTTTTACATCAAATAAAATATTTTATATTGCCAACACATTTATGGTATTGCATAAAATGAATTTAACTATTGGATGAACATATTTTCATGCATTCAGTGGACATTCAATTGTATTTGTATTAACACAAATCTATATTTACTTCAACCAAATTTTACTTTTCAAACAAAAAAGCCTCTTCACAGCATTTAAAAATTGTTGTTGAATTCACCAATATTTTGGTTGAATCAATGCCTGTATTTTTCTTAGTAGAGATATTTAACAAGCGCTCGTACACCAATTACTAATTTACAATTAATAAAATTTGGCTCTGGGGCACTTTTAATCCAATATTTCATATAATGTGTTTTTAAAAGACAAAGTGTTAATTATTCCTATTTTCTTTCTTGGATAATACAGGCAAGATTTCGTTTTTTTTTTTAACGATGTGAAGAACACAGTATATGTTGGTTTAGTAGAATTTTATTGACTCTTGGCAGATATCTCAGTTGCACATAGAGTTCATTCATTTTAATAGATTTTGTACAAGGTAAAGAAATGCCAAACTTACACGCTTTTCAAAAACAACTTTTATTTTGTTTAGATAAAATAGATCATTAATCGATGTTTTTTGTGAGAAATAATTCACTACTTAAATGCACGTAAAGAAAGACATGTGTTAATCTAATAAAAAACACGGCATTTAACTATGAAATTTGGGTTAAATACAGTCAAACAAAAATCATTGTTAAAGTAAGAAAATGCGAATGTTAAAATAATTGTGTAGATTTGATAATGTTTTTAGTATTGTTTTAACAATCAAGATAATTTTATTTTAAACATTCAATATTGTTAGGGTAATAAGTGTTCGGGTAAAATAAACAACTATTACATGTTAAATTAACCAAAAGGAATTCATTAAAATAAACAGCAGAAGTTGCTTGGTTAAATACACATTTTAAGTTAAATTGAATAAATGTTATCTGTTATGTTAAAATAACAATTTTTGCTGTGCTAAACAAGAAAATTATGTTGAGCCAAAACAGAATTGCTTTTTAGTTAATAATATTTTATTGCTGCAGCAACCTATCGGGCATTTTTTGATTCCCTCTACAAGGGGAAATGTTCAAGCATCTTGGTATTGCACATTTATCATCTCATTCACAACACAAAGTGTAAAATATATGTAAAACCCTAAAAAATAGCAGTTTTACTGACATCACTGCCATTGCACACCACCAATCGCTACTTTAATGATCGCATGATCGCAACTCCTATTGAATGTTTGACTGGTAAATGCAATAGATTAATGTTTTATTAACTGTGACTGTTGTGCTTTATGACCCTTATGTGTCATTTACTGGTGTGAAATGGAAGGAGCGCCATCTTCACTGCGATTTCTGAAATACCTACCTACCTATATTTAACGTATTTGCTACTATGTGGAAAAAAACTTATACACGTGAACCCATTGGTTTTGTTAATTTAATAAAACTAAAATTTTGGTTAACGCAACAAATATTACGGAACATCTAAAATAGTTATATCAATAGAACGAATTTTGTTAAACTGTGAAGTGTTTTAACAATTTCGATGTAGCTAAAATAACAAAATATTTTTAGTACGGTTCAAACAAAATATATTGTTGGTGATACCCCTAACAAACAAACAACTGTTGAACTAACAAAATATTGTCAACAATTTTTTTCAGTTATTTTAACCTTATACTTTATTCAATTTGATTAAAAATTTTGTTAATGCAACAATATTTTCCAACAAAAGGGTGTTGCTTGACGGAATGCATTTGCTCCTCTAGGTGTGAAGTTATATAGATGAAAA
>RXPK01002462.1:0-51865 GCA_004143645.1 Protaetia brevitarsis
CTCTTAAACCTACTCAGCGCAAGTAAAGAAAGAAGTTTAAAACCATACGGTTTGCGGTAAACGACACTGTCCCTGAAAAGCACTCTTACACACAGGCCGAGTAAGCAACCGTGGTGTAGAAGATGCGAACTTACATGAGGAAACGAGTTTACATTAATCTGCCTTGTGAGAACTTAAGGTACTTAGGCAGAAACTTCGGAGAGATTATGGAGCCCTCGAAGGTCCTCAGTTTCCACGTAATATGTGCTTATAGAGAAGACCAAGCTGCTCGAGTGAAATAAAGAATCATAGCTGGTACAATGAGCACCTTGCTCAAGTGCCCACCCTAACTTGAATGAATGAATGAAATGAATGAAGGGGGTGGGGATGCTAGATCCTTTGATAACCTACTCAGGCATAGAGATAGTTTAAACTTTAAAAAAAATACACCGCTTTATGGGAAAATGAATGATTACTGTCTCTTTTCCAATTTATTCGAATCTGTTTTCATATTAAATACCTCGCACAGCCTCTCATTCCGTTTCCTTTGCATCACACCGAGAGGAAAAATGTAGCCAAATCATCGTTACAACTAAATTAATCGTAAACGAAAAACATAACCTGCAATTTTACGACGCGTAAACGTTTATAATCTGAAAATGCTTCATTCTGCCAATATCTACTACGCTCTCCCAGCAACACGCAAAGAACAAATCGACGGCCAAACAGTAGCTTCCAGTCGATGCCAGTTATTATCCTGACGATTGGTAAAGTTTTACGACAGAAGAAATTTTGCGAATCCGCAGATAGAGAGGCAACAGTGGTTAAGCAGAGAGAATGAGAAAGGGAGTGTAATTTAAAACCCGTGGAAACTCGGCGATAACTGCGAACTCTAACGGCGCGCCGTGACACGTCGATATCGCGAAAAATCATATTTCCAAACCGATGCTTCGACTGGTAATGTGTACTTACTGTTAGCACACCACCCCCTCAGCACCGAAAGGGAGAAAAGGATGGCGAGGACGTCATTCGTAGACTTTGATTAATTACGTCGCAGATAATGAGAATCGTTAAAGTAACATTATCGCGTCTTTAATTAATACGATATTACCTCCCGCCTGGTGGGCGTCCGCTCCCCTTTTCCACCCATAAATATACAAGACGCCGCTGGTACGTCGCCAGAATGTTGCCCTAATTGGGAGCTGTGACCAAGAAGTAGCTTGCGCACTGGACGATCGCGATAAGTGGATTTTGATGGGGTAGAAAGTTTAATATCGAGGAAAGTTGCACCGCATTCGATGCTTTAATTAAAGTGGGCCATCATCTGTACATTTCCTCCGTCGTCTGGTTTTGCTTTGGAGAAATTCTAATAAAGTCTTTCCGTCGTTATGGCTCTTCGCCTATGGTCCCTTAAAGATTCGTTTAATCTACAACCTTGAGCATTTTTTATCTAAGAAATTTAAATCTAACATTCATTAATTCCAAAAAATAATCAAATCGCCTTTACTTATATTCAAATTTAAATTAGAGAGGCTCAAATAGCCTCAATGACTCTTCGCAGTTTGTTCTTTAACATCATACTAATTGCTTTTTTACTACTACAGTAGCTAACCAGCATATCAAAAATTCTGGACAAACCAGAAAATGCTTCAATATTTATAATATAATCTTTTATGTCCCCAACAACACGGATTTACTAGGAAACGTTCCATGGAAACAGCACTATTTCAGAGCTTAGAA
Organism: Protaetia brevitarsis; assembly: GCA_004143645.1. Classification (NCBI taxonomy): domain Eukaryota; kingdom Metazoa; phylum Arthropoda; class Insecta; order Coleoptera; family Scarabaeidae; genus Protaetia; species Protaetia brevitarsis. The sequence continues at coordinate 1,720 of RXPK01002462.1, forward strand.
ATCATATATGAAGCTCTAGGCGCAAATAAATACGTAGCTGGCATATTTTTTGATTTAACGCGCGCTTTTGACTCTGTTGACTTGAATATCTTGGCTGAAAAACTGTATTCCATAGACTTTAGGGGCGTGCCGCTGGATTGGTTGGCATCTTTTTCGAACGGTAGGTCTATGACTGTCAAATTAGGCAACGTGTATTCGCGGGAGTATGCGTGTGACATAGGAGTAGCTCAAGGGTCGGTGTTGGGCCCCCTATTATTTTTATTATTAATAAACGATCTACCGCAATATTTTAATTATGGTCACACGATTTTGTTTGCTGATGATGTAACGGTAATAGTAACGGGTGAAAATTCTGCGGACCTTTCATTTATGATAACACGTACATTGCAAGATATGGCAGAGTGGTGCAAAACAAACCGATTAATTTTAAATAAAAATAAACTAAATATTAAATTTCCATAGACGCAAAACCCCAGATATTACTACAAATATTCCTTGTACGGATAGTGCATCAATATTAGGTGTCACCATAGATGATAAGCTGGAATGGAAAAAACAAATAGCAAACGTGTGCACGCAACTGAATAAAGCCTATTATATTATTAGTCAGTTGAAATACACATTGGAAAGAAAAGACCTAGTAGATATTTACTACGCGTTGGCATACTCTGCTCTTTCGTACAATGTTATTATATGGGGCGTAGCAACTGGTTGGGAGAGAGTATTCATGACACAAAAGCGGCTCATAAGACTGATTTTTAACATTAATAACCGCGACAGTTGCAAGGATGTTTTTAAAGAAAAGAAAATTTTAACTTTTCCCGGCATTTTAGTCTATAAATTGGCAGTCTATGTGAAACAAAACTTTGAAATATTTAATAAATACAAAAAAACATCATCCTTATACCACCCGCCATATAGAGCAACTGACGATACCCAAGCACTACCTATCAGCAACAAAGAGATCGCCTATAATTCAATGCCTAAGAGTATATAATAGCTTACCAGATACAATAATTAGCACAGACTGCATTAAACAATTTAAAAAACAGGTTAGAGCGTTCCTAATAGAAAAATCTTATTACTCCATTAATGAATATTTTTGTTCTTGACTATACACATTTATTGTCGTTTTGGTTTGTTCTATTTGTTTTTCTGTAAATTATTGATTTCTAAAATTTTGTTTGTTGTATTTTACATTTGTATTTTGACACATTGTATCCAGTGTTACTTGCTTAAACAATATGAAAATAAACTAAACTAAACTATTGGACCAACTGTCCTGGTTTGATCCGTACGAAAGAATGTATCACACCTAGTCATCGGAGAAACAAGGCAAGATAATATCTCTGTTTTTACAGGTCACTGTAAAAACAGAGAGATATTATCAGCATCCACACAGAATCGGGCTCTCTGTTGAGACTGAATGCCAAATGAGTCCAAAAGACGAGGAGATAGTTGAGTATATTTTCTGCGATTGCCCTGCTACTACAAGAATCAGGTATGTAACCTTCGGAAAGGCTGACTCTTCGCTAGAAGACCTGAAAGCAATTTCATTCAGCAACGTACTGAGCTACCTTAACTATTATTTAACTTATATAAAGATCCCTTATAATCATAATAATAGATAGACCGTCTTAGTATCGGCTTTTAAACACTAAAATTCCTAAATTAACTCAAATAATGGCGGTTCATATAAACTTAACCTCAAAATTAACGTATCATGAACATAAATTACCAACATATAATTTACTGGTCAATATTGAAAGGAAACTAATTATTTTCCTTTTTTTTAGGTGGGGTATACTTGATGAAATACCTACGATACGAATGGACACCTCTAAGTACAGGTGGACAGGTAAATCTCTGGGTCAAGTTGGAAGTTTGGTTCGAGGGGCTCCAGTAAGGATCAAATTTTGGAACGATATTCTACCCAGGATTCTTCTCAGGAAATTTTATAGCAAATTCTCGAAGATAATTCAGATCAAGATAATAGATTTTCAGAAATAAAATACACATAGACACGTTTTGCATATGTTGAATCATTTGTATTGTTTTCATTTTGGGATAGTTTTTCTTACATTTTAATGTAAACGTGTCTATGTGACGTTTTGCATATGTTGAATCATTTGTATTGTTTTCATTTAGGGATAGTTTTTCTTATATTTTAATGTATATTCAATTACTAGTCAATATTGGAAGGAAACTAATTATTTTTTTTTTAGGTGGGGTATACTTGATGAAATACCTTGGATACGAATGGACACCTCTAAGTACAGGTGAGCAGGTAAATCTCTGGATCAAGTTGGAAGTTTGGTTGGAGGGGCTCCAGTAAGGGTCAAATCTTGGAATGGTATTCTACCCAGGATTCTTCTCAGGAAATTTTATAGCAAATTCTCGAAGATAATTCAGATCAAGATAATAGATTTTCAGAAATAAAATACACATAGACACGTTTTGCATATGTTGAATCATTTGTATTGTTTTCATTTTGGGATAGTTTTTCTTACATTTTAATGTATATTAAATTTATAGGCAATTGTTATATATATAAATGTTGGTGTCCACGTAATTTATTATTCATGTTTGGTGTTTTTTAACTTAATGATAGACAATTTTACCTATTGACGTTGATCTGAAGATGACTGTTAGAAGCCGAAACTAGTAATCATATATTAAACTACTTTATGAACGAAAGAAAGAGTTTATTTATTCTTATCTAACCTTTCAGAATTTTTTTTTATGTCTGTCGTTAGTTCTTAGTATTTTAGCATGTCAAATTATGTGTGGAAAAACATTTTATTTTAAGGATGCTGATGATGTTTTTTTTGTTTATTTGGTTTTCCAGAAAAAAAACAGAATTCAGGGTTTCCTGAAACAGTTAAACCTGATTTGCAGTTCTTGTTATATCTTTGCAGAGAAAGGCCAATTTTAACAAATTTAATTTTTGTTTCAGCATCAATTACGTGTGTTTTAGCTACGTTTTGTTTGTGTTTGAGTTATCACCAGTGCGCTAATAAGCAAAATCATTTCATTACTCAGCTTCGTACTGTAACGACGAAATATAAAAAAAACAAGCCGATTTTTCCGTTTCATGAACAAACAATTTATTTTTTAAAAAGGAACTGCAAATGAAAAAGTATAAACACCTCATTCTATATCAAAAAAAAAAAAATCGAGCGAACGCACACATTTTTTCGGCGGCAAAGGAAATTGTAATATCAATTCTTTCCCGAAGCGTCATTGTTGCCAATTCCCCTCCTCTCGCGGTCCTCTAATTATGTACGCGGACGGTGTTGTTTGTATACGACTCCTGAGGGCGACATAAACAAACACACCGTCGTGCAATGTGACAGTACGCCACCAAACGTTTGGAAATTTACATCGCCTCGCATCAGATACCAGCATAACGCGCCCGCCTGGTATTTTGCGACGAACAAGTGTCTGTCCCCTTTAAAATGAAAAATTACCTTGCTTTTCATCTCTGTCGCATCGCCTGCGAAAGGCGCCGGTAACGTAGTACAAAGGAAAAAGCGGGAAACAGTTACAAATGCTACCGCAAGCTAAACTCCCACTCCGTATGTCGTACCTACATCTGTACGTCAGGAAAATGTCGGATTTACATGATGGTAGTACTACTGCTAGAGTTGTCCATACCGTATATACATGCTTCAGTTCCCACACTGACTATCATTTAATTTGTTTCAACCCACACCGACTGGACGTAGAATTATTATTATTATTATTATTATTACGTGGAGATGAATTTGTAGAATAATTCTTTGTTTTGGACTTCAGTGCCCATTCAGAGAATAAAGACAATTGTTCTGGAAGGAAATAAATTTACGACTTCAAGTATAAAACTAAATGTTACTACATATTTTTTTAACTAACAGCTTCTTGCGGGTTTCGCCGTGTGTCAAAACTTTCGCTCGACGTTTCGCTGTTCATACTGACAGCTTCTTCAGGATAACTGAACTGATTCTCAATGGTCCGACTTCTTCTTATATACGCCCCGGTGATCCAACCGGTAGTTCCGCTCCATTGACCGTGACGGTTCTTAGTAGGCTCTTCCATGTGTTGCTAAGGTAGTACCCTTCTTCTCTGTTAACGGTTTTATTTTTCTCTATTTCTATGGCTTCCCTGATGAGTCTTTTCCCGTAGTTCTTGGTGGTAGTTATTACTTCTACATTCTTGAAATCCATTTTGTGTCCGGTGTCGTGCATGTGTTCTGCCACCGCTAATTGCTCGGTCCTTCTTAATCTTGCGTCCCTCTTGTGTTCTTTTATTCTTATGTCGATGGCTCTTCCTGTTTGTCCGACGTAGCACTGTCCGCATTGCATGTATCTTGTAGATACCTTCTGTGCGCCCCTTGGTATCTTATCCTTTGCGGTCGGTAATACTGCTGGATCGACGTTGCAGTCCCGAAGCGTACTTGTACGTTACGTTTCTTCAAAATTCGGCCTACTTTTTCGGTGACTCCTGCTATGTTAGGTAACACGCCATCCCCTTCTTCGGTTCTGTGGTTGTCTCCATGTCGTCTTCTTCTTAGTGGCTCTCCTTATGTCGATGTCAGTGTAACCATTCTTCTTTAGTGCTTTCTCCAAATGTATCTTTTCACTGGTAAGATGTGTTCGTCACTGATGGTTTCGCTCTGGATAGCAATGTTTGTATTAATGTCTTCTTCTGCATCGGATGATGGTGAGATCTTGCATGCAGATATCTATCGTGTGCGTCTTCTTTCTAAATACTGCGTGCTGTAGGCATTCCCTCTTTTGTTTTCTTAACCATAACATCCAGGAAGGGGAGATTTCCATTTTTCTTTCTCCATGGTAAACTTGATGGCTGGGTGCTGTGAGTTTATGTGTTCCAAGAACTGTTGTAGTTTTCTTCTCCGGTTGCCATATTACAAAAGTATCGTCGACATTATCGCAGCCAACACTTGGGTTTCATATCGCTGGAACTTAGGCTTCTTCTTCAAATGCTTCCATAAACAAGTTGGCTATTACTGGTGATAAAGGGCTTCCCATTGCTATTCCGTTCTTCTGCTCGTAGTATTTTCCTTCATACAAAAAGTATGTCGTGTCTAAGCACAGTTTCACTAATTCAATGATGCCTTCTTGTAGTCCAAGTTCAGGAAGTAAGGCCAGTGCGTCCTCCGTGGGTATGTTAGTGAATAGCGATATAATGTCGAAACTTACTAAAATGTCTGTAGGTTCAGTCTTTAGCGTAGACAGAATATCCACGAAATGTTTCGAATTCTTCACATACGTTGCAGTTTGTCCGGTATATGGCTTTAGTAAGATAGCTAAATATTTCGACAAATCGTAGGTCGGTGATCCAATGTTGCTTACAATCGGTCTTAATGGCACTCCTTCTTCACTCTTCAGAAGCGTAACGTACAAGTACGCTTCGGGACTGCAACGTCGATCCAGCAGTATCTACCGACCGCAAAGGATAAGATACCCAAGGGGCGCACAGAAGGTATCTACAAGATAACATGCCAATGCGGACAGTGCTACGTCGGACGAACAGGAAGAGATAAAACAACACGAGAGGGACGCAAGATTAAGAAGGACCGAGCAATCAGCGGTGGCAGAACACATGCACGACACCGGACACAAAATGGATTTCAAGAATGTAAAAGTAATAACTACCACCAAGAACTACGGGAAAAGACTCATCAGGGAAGCCATAGAAATAGAAAATAATAAAACCGTTAACAGAGAAGCAGGGTACCACCTTAGCAACACGTGGAAGAGCTTACTACGAACCGTCACGGTCAATGGAGCGGAAACTACACGGTTGGATGTACCAGGGGCGTATATAAGAAGAATGTCGGATCATGGAGAATCAGTTCAGTTATACTGAAGAAGCTGTCAGTATGAACAGCGAAACGTCGAGCGAAAGTTTTGACACACGGCGAAACCCGCAAGAAGCTGTTAGTTATAGTTACACCGGCCGTGAAAGCCTACGCAGTGTTACATATTTTCTTGTTGATGTGCTATTGAATTCCCTTAATTGGCGGTAATCCCATATTCTTGCTTCCAATAGTCAAATGAAATCCGCTTGTAGTGTCATAAAGGAACTTTCGCACTCAACTACTTCTAAAGAAAACATACAATTACATGTCGTTGATGAGATAATATCTGACCCCCCAAACCTATAGCTAGTTACTTTAACCACATCTTCACTAGGATGGCGTTAAACATTTCTGAGAAGTTACCTGATACCACCGCTCACAATAAACTTCCAAGTATTGTAAACAAAACTATTTTCCTAAAACCATTTTCTTTTTATGAACTTTTTTACATTTTAAATTAAAAACTTCTTTTTCTACTGGACCTGACGGTATCCCTTCACACATTCTGAAAGCAGTCTTTACTGCAATTGTACCCGTTCTGACTTATTTGATTAATATGTCCTTTGAACAAGGAGATTTTCCTAATTTAAAAAAACTAAACTGGTACCTGTTTTTAAAAAAAGGTGATAAATTTTTACCTGAAAATTACCGCCCTATTGCACTAACATCTTTTTTCTCCAAAATATTTGAATACTGTTTCTTAGACAGACTCGAGACAGTTCCTACTAGTTTTAATATTATTTCTGATTATCAACATGGTTTTAGAAAAAGTTACTCTACTTCTACCGCCCTTAGCGATCTTCTCACGGATATCAATGATGCTATTGAAAATGGTTCTTATTCTGTGAGTATTTTCTTTGATATAAGTAAAGCTTTTGACTGTGTTTGTCATAATACTCTCTTAAATAAACTACCTGCTTACGGTATCAGGGGGAAAGCCTTAGATTGCATAGAGTCATTCTTGCTAGACCGAACGCAATATGTTAATACCTCGTACAAGAGTAACAACTCCATTAATAATTTTGTATCAGAGATTTTTACCTAATGATGTAGGAGTTCCTCAAGGTTCCATTTTGGGACCAGTGCTTTTCTTCTTTCTCTATTATCTTAATGATTTGCCCCTAAATATTGACAAGGCGTCCATTATTATGTAAGCAGACGATGTTGCCCTGGTAATTGCCGACACAGATGCTCACAGGTTGGATAATACTTGCAATGGTTTGTTGGAAGACGCATCATTATGGTTTGCAATCAATAAGCTTCATGTCAATGAAAATAAAGGTTCTTACTTACGATTTCTCCCTTACCAGCTTCTGCCTGCACATGACTTTTACTTAAATCAATCACTTAATAATAAGCCAGTTACCAGATCTGAACAAACTAAATTTCTGGGAGTTTGGGTTGATGAACATTTGAGTTGGAAAATACATTGTGAAAATTTGCTTCCCACGTTAAATACTTTGTGTTTTTTAATCCGTAATATAAAATCAGTGTTAACTCGCCAGCAGTTACTTAATGTATATCATGCTTGCATTTTTAGTAGGCTTAGCTATGGAATTATATTTTGGGGCAATTCAGTCCTGGCTAGAGACATTTTGATCTGTCAAAAACGGATTATTCGTTGTTTAATTGGTTTAAAAGTTTTCAAGTCTTGTCAACAAGTTTTCATTCGTTATAAATTATTCACTTTACCTTGCATCTTAATTCTTAACCTTGCACTTCATGCCTATGACAATATTAATAAATTTCAACTTAACAAAGACATACACGACTACTTTACTAGTTGTAGAAATGACTTAGCGTTGCCCAAGTCTAGATTAACTGTATTTCAGCAGTCCCCAGAGGTTCTCGCTATTAAAGTATACAACAGACTCCCAAAACAACTGAAAAATCTACCTAATTGTCAAAAAATACTGAAGAAACTGATAGATAAGTCATTATCACTTGATCAACTGAAATTTTAATCAATTGCTACCCTTTAGTAGTTTCCACTAAGTTTGGTCAAAAAAAAAAATCCTACTTTCTTTTCGTGCTGCGATTTCTATGTCACAGAGTATACTTTAATTCAATCAGAGGTAATCTTAATAATTTATAATGTCAAAATAATTTTTTCTTGGAGCTATATTCTCGTCGTCTCTTCTTAAGACACGCACTGACTAGTAATTACAATTCCTAATTAAATTCCGCAGCATCCGTCTACGTTTTGAAACGTTGAATAGTGTCTAGAACAAAATAGAAGCTAGAATTGCAGAGAATTTCAACCTCTCAGCCCCTTACTCGTTAGAATTCTAAGATTTTCTTCCGACTGCATCCTCAGCCCCTCTCCCATTCCACGCCAACTGGAAGACTGTCAACTTCAGAAGAGGTACACGCGCGAACTTTACCTGTAGATACGTACATAGGTCGGCTTGACGTAACGAGTTTATGCAACGGCTCCTAGACCAGTTTGTCGTATCGAATTAACGCTACCATTACCCGTTCGGGGCTTGAAGAAGAGCGTTCGTTCGCGAATGAGGTTGTCAGAATTTCTCTCGCGACTTCATTAAATAGTGATGACTATATTTAAAGACGTTCTATTCAGAGAGCGGCTCGGGGAACGAAGCGCAGCGCAACGGCGATATAGTGGCGGGGTACGAGTCTCTTGACACGTGTCACGGGCAACACGCGACGGCGAACGCCATCTACGGAGAACTAAGAGAATGAATACATAACAACAGCGCACTCCGGCAAATTAAACTGGCGTCGCAGATGAATCGCTGCTTAATTACGCGAGGAACGTTTGTTTGGTAGACTATAGACGCTCCACTAGCGACCCCTAGGTGGACTAGTTGATGATTGGTTGCACTAAGTGCAAACGCGACCCTATTTTCGAAATTGTCATGTTTCGACTGAGTTTATAAACATATTTTGTAGTAATAGTAGATACAGAAAAAAGTGGAGAAGCCAGGCCGGCTCTAGGGCAAAATCCCATGTATTTTTCTATAGAGGGTTTAATCAAAGTTATATCCATAACACTCTTACTAGCTACGCTTTTGGCAATTCATTGGTCCATGAAACTAAATACTTTTCATCAACCTTTTGGAGCAAACTCACACGTGCAAATTTATATATAGAACCCTCAAAAGGGCACCGTTCATGAAATAGCTTAAACAGCTCCCAGAGCAGCTTAAACAGCTCCGGATCCCAAACTGCCCTTAAAGCCCTCAGCACTTATAAGATCGCTTCAAACCTAGTACTTCAGTGTCACAATGCCTTGGAAGTGATCGCTATTGATAATGACTTGACACTCAGATGGGTTAAAGGTCATAAAGATAATCTGGGAAACGAAGCTGCCGATAGGTTGGCGAGACGGGGTTCGTGCACTCCTTACATGGGATTTCTTCGGCTGCACTCAATACCCTAATAAACCAGTGGATCACTACTCTACACGAGAAGAGATGGGCATCCATAACCACCTGCTGTCAGGGCACGCAAAGCAACCCCAGGCTGTCGTCGAGGACAGCTGGATACCGTCTGCAGCTTTCTCGCAGTAAACTACATCAAGTTGTAGTGCTATTAACTGGTCACTGCAAACTTAATAAACACATGCACCGCATAGGACTGACTAGCAGCCCACTCTGCCTTGCATGTTACCTAGAGGACGAGACACCGGAGCACATCTTTTGTGACTGTCCGGCGCTTGCCCAACTTAGAGGTTCCATCCTGGGGGAGTTCTGGCCCAGTATGGCCAACTTTGGCGGCACCTCACATGCTGCACTGTTCGAGTTCATTCTTCGCTTGGGTTGGCTCGAGTAGGCTGCGGGTGAGTGACTCCGCCTAGGGAAGGTAGCATAATGGCCCCGGTTAGAGTGACCTCACTCCTTGACTACCGAAAAGTTCAGTCGGAGTGCTATTTTTTTTTTGAATCTCTAACGCAATAAATTTAAATGTTACATACATTGAAAATCGGCAGTTAACCTGTCAAACAACAACTCACACAGCTCTTAGCACAGTGGGAACTGTTCCAGAAACTGCTTAAGCTATTCCAGGAGTGGTTTGAGTTGCTCCAGCTGTTGTTATAGCTGCTTAAACTGTTCCAAAAGCTCTTGAAGAAATGGGGGTGAATTAGAACCCCCATAAGAAAATACATCGGATTTCGCGCTAAAACTGGCCTCGCTTATATACTAGAAAAGTAGAGTCACTTGCCATTTACACTGGGTTCGCATGCACATTTTTGGCATTCTGACAACAACGTCAATTTACAGAAAGAGCGCGCTGTTGTAGTCATTGTTGTGGCATTGATTTTGATGGTCATTGAGCATAGCGAACAGGAAAACCTCACAAATTTGAATACAAGATCAAAGTTCTTTTGTGCTTATTATAATGTTTCATCAAGGGTGGCAATGGAAAAAGGTAAAATAATTTTTAGAACGCATTACAATTTGATAGTTGTTGCTGTTTTGTTTAATTAACAATAAGTCATATATTACTTATTGCAAATATAGTAATAACATTTAGCAAGTCACCTCTTATCAAAAACTATAATAAACATGCGATACATGAAATTTCACAGTAACTTTGTCTAGTATGTATAAATAGTTACATGCAATGCATAGAAGATTGATAAAAAATGTACTTTTAGGTGAGATCTAGGAAGATGTCTTTGAGCAAAGAAAGAAGCGAAAATTCAATGTAATTTCGATGTTTTATATAAAAAAAAGAATGTCCAAATATGATGTTTTCATCAAAATTACAAAATACAACTTCAAATTATCTTATTCCTACGGCGATTCAAGAAAAGAGTATTTAGAAAACGTTATTATAATAGAAGCACGGATTTAACATATAATTCTAAGAAGTTAGGGTGTAATTGTAGTAATAGTTAGGCCCTTACATAAACATGACATTAAAGATAATTGCAAGATAATTATAATAATTATATTGAATTATACGGGTAGTAAGAGTATAACTCACTGTTGTTTCTACATCCAAATTCAACGTAACACTAAATCAGTCTCAAGCTTTAAAAATATTCACGGCAGCACGATCGATCGATCGATAGATAGATGTATCAATGATAACTGGTCGACTAGCACAACTAAAAAGAAAATCTTTCAGATTTGAACACCAAAAACTAAAGCAATCTTCAATACCAAACATGTTACGTGTTGAAAACACCTTTTCTTATTTCTCCAACTGTACACTATCTTTTCTGAATTTATCCAAGTTCCTTGACCTTTCCTAGTTACCGTCGCTATTTACGTATTTTGTATAACGTCACGTTTGACCTTGAATTTGTTTTTTTTGTAATGTACCGCTTTATTTGTGACCTTTTTCTAAATTCTTAAATTGTCAAATTTTAATATAGTATATTTAGATGCATTGATAACGTAAATTTCATTAAACTCCGTTCATAATTAGCTCCGAATTTATTCATTTTTGTTAATTGTTGCACCTTTTTTTGTGCGTGCTGTACTTGAAACGTTAGAATTTCGCAGAATCTCGCACACCTGCATGTTGTTTATCTTTAATACTCGAATCCTATTGGCCACTTAATGGCATAGCGCGGGAACTAGATACCTCTACCCTTCCGATCCTCACTTACACTCGAGCCCGCTAAGAGTGCAGACGAAAAAAAGTCTAATAGGCGACGCCTTGTTGCAATCCTTTTCGACCTAATTTACCCGTTGGGTAACCCCTGTGGGGGGATCTCTGGTCGTAAAGAATCTACTCCTTGGAAGCCGTTTGAGTCCCTGTGTGTTGACTACGAAGCCTTCTTTTTGGAGCCCGCCGACGCGGATTTTACAAGCCCCGCCGCTCTACGTCGTCCCCTGGACCCGGACTTTCTTTCGACATCTGTCTACGCTTCTATTTCTTCTATTTCTACCCTCCCCTGGTGGTGATAATCAACCGCCCCTGCAGTGTTTTGTGTTACATGTAAGTTAATTTTAAGAGTTATTTGCTTGTGTATTTGTAGTAACGAACTACCATTGATATATCAATAATTTAACGTAATTTTTTTGTTATTCATATTTCGGTCTTTGCTATCTTAATTCAATTTAACTTAATTCTTTTTTTTTTTTAATAATCTAGTCTTTGCGATCATTGTCAAAATTTAGTTATTTAATTGTTGCTTTCTTTTTTTTTTTACCTTAAAACCAATGGTAGGTCGTAGTAATTTGCATGCTCGATCGAGTACGTAGATTTGATGTTATTGTTTCTTTATAATTTTACAATTTTTGAATAATAACCGGCACTCCACCCGTTCAGGGCATATATTTATACATTGTAACTTTGTAAGGCTTCACCGAATTAAGTGTCAATATATAACAGTTAATATAGTCTCTTTGCGTTTTATTTAATTTACTTTGATTTAATCGACCTTGGCGCACTAGTTTTTTTTCTTGGCATTTAAATAACATTTTCATCTAAATTTAACTATTTAACAACATATTAAAAAAATTCCGCAAGTACCAATCCCTTGTTTCCCCGACTGGTAAATAGCCATTCTGGGCTGTGGTTAACTTACCGGGCGACAGCGTCGGGCTAGTGAAGGCAACAGCTGATAACCCAGTGGCACTCACTCCGACATCTCTCCGGCGCCTCCCTGCCGAACCGACTCCGATAGTCGCAGCGTGGGAAATAAATAAATAATAAACGTTGTTTTATTTATCCTTCTTTCCCATCCTGTGGTACTTTGCAATCATTTATTTTATTTTATATCAATAATCTTTTATAAACAATATTTACTTTTCATTATTATTTAACCTAGTCTCATGCTCTGGAAACTTGCTACTATTTATTACGCCCTGAGATTTCACCTGTAGCAAACATCATACGAAAGTGCTATGCCACTCGGCAAATTGTGGTGCAATAGAGTTTAGGGGCTTAGATTGTGCCCTAATATGCAGGTTAATCGAAAATTATTGCTGTTGCAAGGTAGTTTATGAGCGTTAGTTGGTAAATGGCTACGCCCTGGTTAATTGCGCTAATTGAACCAATAAACAGTGAAGAGTAGAAATTTCGAAAGAACAATTTCGACGTAAACAAGTAAATTAAAATTTAGATTCATCCACAATTGATTATAAAATGGTGTTTACGCATAATCATTAATATTTAAATGGTGTTTCTGTTGGCGGAAAATACAAATGTTAAAACTTTGTGCAAGCTGAAGAGGTTGCGGTATCTTTGTCGCACATCAAGCTGACTGTCAGCTCTCCGGGGATTAAAAAATACATTATATGCTGCTGCTTGTAGTTCAGAAGTACTGTTATGGCCAAAATAATTATGCGAAATGCACCTATTAGTAGATACTATTGACATTAATGATTAAATTCAAAATATTTACGATGGTATCGCATTTTTAATTTAACGATACGCCCTAATAGGAGTATAGATGATGTCGTCGCGAGCGCTTCACCCCAAATCCTCACCCCGAAATCCAGCAATCTCCTAAGCATCACCCCCAAATCCGACAAAGGGGTCGCCCGCGTGTCTGCCATCCCCAACACGCTCGCGAACATCAAGTTAGATCTCCGCGCCCGACATAAATCTTTTGTTTTTTCACGGACGGCGGGCGCAGTTAGCGCGTAGATCCCTTAAACGGCACCGGGACGCGATTTCGGAAACGGTGGCGTGAAAAAAATCGACTCGCACGCAGATAAAGGAAACGAGACAGCGGAATACAGAGCGCGCTAGAGGGATGGGGGAAAGTAATTTTTCTCCGGTTTCTGGTACGGACGTCGGGCCGGGAATGTTTTTCTTCTTTGTATATCGGAGGAGTTTGTTTTCTGCGAACATCTTCCGCAGTCTCGGATGGAAGAGGACGGTCGCTGCGATAGGTGAAGATAGAAGGAAGGTCGAAGGAATGCGGAGAAATGGCGTGTGGTGAAGTTGTGTTCCTGTCTATCGCTATAAAATGGAGATTGTGAGGAGGGGTACAGTGCCATCTCAGGAGTTCGACTGAGTTTATTATCTGTGACAGTAACAGGATAATAGAAGTTCTCTTCAGTTAGGGACTAAAATACTTTCCTATCACTTGGGGAAACATTATTATAGTTCACCATGCTTCTCTAATTCTTCTTCATTTGATATTCACCTTTGGAATGGACATAACTCGAAATGGTCGTTGAAGATTTAACAATCATAATTTTTCCTACGTGTCATCATATTCAATGGACAATGGTTCCGTTCACATGGAGGAGCTTCCCAAACTATATTCGGCTCTAAAATACTTATATCAACCGAGGTTAAATATCTGGGTGTATCTTGGGCGCCAAACTGCTGTACAAATTACATTTAGGACATCTGACGAACAAAGCTATAAGAAACTTCTGCGCCTGTAGAAGTATGTTCGCTAAAACATGGAAACTAAAGCCTGCAATGGTACACTGGCTGTACACGAATGCCCTTCTAATAGTACCCTCTGCCACAGAAAACTTAAATAACTTGCGGAAAATCTGAATGTTACATTGAGATGGGTGCCAGGTCACTCAGGGATCAAAGGCAAAGAAATAGCTGACACGTCAGCAAGAGGCACCAGCGAACTGCCGCTCTTATATTCAGAACCGACGTATGCTAGCTCATATGGCAGCATCAAAATATTTTTCAGGTTCCAACTTGCTACCAGACTTAAGATGTTCGTCTCTCAGCATTTGCCAAGGAGTAAGGGAAGCCCCGCGACTGACAGCGTGCAAGCCACTCGACCATCAGCCGGGCAATGAAATAGCTGACACGTTAGCAAGCGATCTGTCGTTCTTAGGTCTAGAACCAACGTGTGGTAGCTCATATGGCAGCATCGAAACGTTTGTCAGGTCCCAACTTGCTGTTAGACACTGCTCTTTTTGGAATGGACTCGCTGGCGCACGACACTGTAAATCTCAACTGCCTGGCAGTGGCCGGAGAGAGGCAGACGCACTTTGGTGTCGATCGGTTGGAAGAACCTAAAATCGGTAAGTTAGATCTCAGTCAGAGAGCCGATGACACAAGTGCTGTGGTCTCTGGGACCGATCCTGCGTAGATTCGTGATCGCGTAAATGTTCTCTTGGTCGAGCTGTGTGAATAGTTCCAACGCAATAAACTACACGTTTCAAAAACTTCTTTTACCTTCTTTCACACTTCTGAATCGTGGATGAATTTTGATGTAAACATTACCTTGAATGGCGGCCTATTAGAATGTGCTTTTGGATGAAACACTTAGCTGGTACATTGATAGAAATAGCCTTTTCATTTGAAAGGAATTGCATTAAACTGATCTGTCTGATTGCGAACTTTTAGGCTAGGGTTCCAAATTGACATAGGGGCGCAATAGGTCTTTCTGAAGTGTTGCCTTCTGCAGATTACAACTGCCCATGTTTAAAAAAAACGTAGAAACCATATCATACCGACGTATTCTAGTTTACATTACAAAGGCAAAGCATAGTGTTCTTATGAGAGCTACATCAGTAAATCCTTGGAGTTTCTTATTACAAAACCTAAACCTTTTGATGCTGACTTGCTTACATCTTCAATATGTGGCACAAAAGACAAAGAAGTATCCACCGAAGGAATACCGTCTATCATGTGAGTATGTCTATTTTGGTTGGGTCTATTTGTAAAACTTAGTTTAAAACATTTACTGATGTTTAGAGTAAATATGCTTGACATTAGCACTACCATTAATCAAAAAGCTAACAAAACAAAACTTATAGCTTAAGAAAACAACTTGTTTTCGAGGATGAAATTCTATTTTGCCGAAGAGATGATTTTACAAAAGTATAATTATAGGACAAAAAAAACCTAAAAGAAAAGTATCTTCAAAGATATTTTTCTCTACGGCTCAGAAAATAATATTGTTCCAAAATTTGAAACATCAACTTTATGATTGACTCGATTCTTCAACCTGGATTGATGTTAGAAAACCTGTACTAGGGATTCCATTACATGAATCCCATTTACCGTTCAGTGTCTTTGCGAATTCCTCCAAATATTATCTATGGATACTGTTAACTAGTATGAACTAAACGCTTTCTTTTTTGCTATTCTGAACCCATTTTAATGTTAATAACTTGGTCAAAAAATCCTTTAACGAAATCCTTAAATCAAAAACCTGCTTATAAAAAGAATCTTCAAAAGGGACCCGTTTCCTCAATATCTCAGGAAGTAACTATTAACCCAGCCGAAGGTAATTTTCCCGTTCATCGAACCTTCCCTTCCTTCTGTGGTGGGAAAGAGAGGCGAACTCGCTTCTCATCCACTAAAAGGAGATATATCCTTTTAAGTCGATCGACAGTCTCTTTACTTCATTCGCATCGCCTACCCTGAAATTGCTTCTTCCCTTTGTACTCCGAGGCTTGTTCATATATTAAACGCCGCTATAATAACTCCAGAATCTCTTACGATTAATAACTTGAGAAAGAGAAAGAGAGGGATTTCCCCCTTAATCTATTACCTAAGCCCTTTGCGTCAAAATTTTATTAGCTCGTGCTGTGGGCGGATTAATTAATTTAAAAGAAAATTTATAGCCGCGCATACAAAATACGACTTCAAAAAGAAAAAAAAAAAAAACCCTGTTACTACATCTTCCCCACCTACCCCCGATTCCGGGCCCCAAAAAACGGGAATCATCAATTTTGATTCTGATAAATGATCGCCACTTCTGAGATGTCATCCGGCCTTGCGTTGCTCGCAGCACGTGAGTTTCATACGTTTCCCTCGAAACGAAATGCTTCCAATAAGTCTCGCTCGCTGCAAAATGGCGAGAAAGCGTGCGGTGGGGAGGAGAGATTATGGGAAAAAGGAGGGCCCTACGTTGATGCGTTGCGGGTAGCGAAAGGGAACGCTCTCGCCCCATCAAGTATTAATAAGACGGAGAGGAATAAGAGTTTTCCTACGCTCAAGCGGTATGGTTGAGCATTTTTCTTTCGCTAGACTGGTGTAATACATCGCTGCACTGGTGGGAGGGAAACGTATGATCGCGGAAGGGAATCGAGGGAAACCCAACTGGGGGCACGTCCGAGAAATATTGGAGAGTTCTTGGAGATGGATGTGCATATCAACAGTTCAAAATTTCAATCATATGTGTTTATACATAATGGTGTAATTTGCAAATACGTTCAAACACATATAATTGCTATATAGAACCCCACTTGTGTTACCAACACTGAAAGTCATAGACGGAAAGTATTAGATCAATCTTTCACAATAGCTTTCTTGAAAGGTTAAAAATCTTGGTATCCAGGGCGAACAATCAATTGCGTGGGACGACCTGACTTACCATACAACCATTCCTCACTTTCAATCTCACAGAACGTAGTGCTGTGGCCTGGCACACCGGTTTTCGTAAATTCAGTGTTTTCATATTTACTCCGATTTGCCTTTGTCAATGTTTCGGGAAAGTTTTCTCAGATATTAACATTAATTTTTGTATAAGATTTAGTTAATGAATTGATTGTTTAATTTATTTATTTAAATGTTCTGTTGTTTTAAATGAATTTCACTCATTGAAGATGTAAGCAAATCAGCATCAAAAGCTTTAGGTTTTGTAATAAGAAATTCCAAGGAATTTACTGATATAGCTCTCATAAGAACACTATGCTTTGCCTTTGTAATGTCAAAACTAGAATACGTCGGTATGATATGGTTTCTACGTTTTTTTTTAACCATGGGCGGTTGTAATCCTCAGAAGGCAACACTTCAGAAAGACCTATTGCGCCCCTATGTCAATTTTGTACCCTAGCATAAAAGTTCGCAATCTGACAGATCAGTTTAATGCAATTCCTTTCAAATAAAAAGGCTATTTCTATCAATGCACCAGCTAAGTGTTTCATCCAAAAGCACATTCTAATAGGTCGCCATTCAAGGTAATGTTTACATCAAAATTCATCCTCGATTCAGAAGTGTGAAAGAAGGTAAAAAAAGTTTTTGAAACGTTAATGTGTAGTTTATTGCGTTGGAACTATTCACACAGCTCGACCAAGAGAACATTTACGCGATCACGAATCTGCGCAGGATCGGTCCCAGAGAGCACAGCACTTGTGTCATCGGCTCTCTGACTGAGATCTAACTTACCGATTTTGGGTTCTTCCCACCGATCGACACCAAAGTGCGTCTGCCTCTCTCCGGCCACTGCCAGGCAGTTGACAAGACGATGAGCAGGAGCTTCCTCCGCACATCTTCTGATAGCCGGCAAAGGTTTGAGGGCATCCTGGCTGTCTACCCTTCCATTCTTACGCAGGCTGATCTCCAAAGCAGCCGTCGATGATGAGGACATGGCTCCCGTGATGCCCAAACAGGCAATCCTTTGGTGTGTACTAAGCGCACTTATATATAGCATAGCCTAGATTTGCTTTATGCCACCAGACTATTGAGGCGTAAGTTATAGAGGGTACTATAACTTTCATGTGCAGTCAGTGTACCATTGCAGATGGTTTCTCTTTTTTTGCCATGGGCGACTGCAACCTGAAGAAGGAAAATCGGCTAGAAAGACCTATAGTGCCCCCATATCAGTTTTAGCCCCCCTCAGTGGGTCGAGCATGGGTTGCTTGTCGTCTCGCATATGATGAAGCAGTATTTGAAAGCTAAGAGCTCCACATATAGCCTTGTAGAAATCACAACTGCATAGCCAAAAAACTTTTAGAAGATACTACTTCTTGTAGAATTTCTAATGGATAGCCAAATCTACACTTTAATTGCACTTACCATTATGAGGTGCTGATTGCTTAAAATAGTATGAGGTTTCGTTAAAAAGCATAAGAATCTACATAGACCCTTATGGTAATTATTAATTGTATAGTTCAAAAAAAAAAAATTAAGAAATATTACCTTTCATACCCAACTAACACGAGAACAACCTTGAGTTGAAGCGGTTTAGAGAGCCAAAAAACTATAATGAAGAATCAATTGTTTTGTTTTGCTTGCACTCATTCAATTACCTATTAAGTGAGGGAGTCAGTTTAGAACTTTATGTAAACAAATTAATTTTTAAAGGAAACCACTCTTTACTCCTACCTACCTAACAAAAAATAAGTTAAAAGTTAATTGCTTTACACAAGGTTGTAAACCAATTCCCTTGCTTAATGTGTAATGGAATGAGTGCAAACACAAAACAATCGATTACCATTAAATTACCATAGTTTAAATGGTTTAAGAGATTTTGATGGACTGCAAGACCACGCCTGTGTAGCAATCATTAGTTACATCGTTAATTGTATAGCTAAAAGAATATTAGAAGAAACTGCAAAATTGGATTGAAGTGGTTTAGAAACCGTAAGGAACTCCAAAGATACTTGTACTTGTAGCACCAAATATCATGTAACATTGTTTGAAAAGTGAGAGAGTTAGTATAGAATCTTGTGGAATCTAAAGAACTTTTATGGTAACTAAGTTTTTACCCATGAATGGAATAGAAATGCCATCAAATGGTACACTGATGGCTCCAAAACGGCAGAAGGAACTGGAATAGGAATATATGGGCCTAGAACTACATATTTCGAATGCTTGGGAAAATACCCAAGTATATTTCAGGCGGAAATACACGCTATTGGAAGATGTGTTCAGTTCATTATGGATAGGAACTATCGGAAGCAGGAGATTATCACCGTGTCTGATAGCCAAGCAGCCATCAAGGCGCTGAACTCATATGAAATCAGCTCCAAGATGGTCTGGGAATGCCTAGGGAAACTAAATGAGCTAGGCAAAAGAAATAAAGTAACCCTCCTGTGGGTTCCGGGTCACACAGGAGTAAAAGGAAACGAAATAACGGATAACCTCGCAAAAAAAGGGGCTGGAATGCCTTTTGTAGGGCCTGAACCCTTTTGCGGGTTAAGTAGCAGTACAATACTGAAGAAACTAAAAATGGAAATGAAGCAGAGAAAATCCAGTTACTGGGAAAATCTCCAGGGATGAGGCAAAGTAAAATTCTTCTGGGAACTTATAACCAGAAGAGGTTTACAAAATGCATCAACCTGAGTAAGAACAATGTTCGCATATTAACAGGAATATTTTCAGGCCATTGGAGACTGAAAGGATACCTGAGTAAGCTTGGATTGGAAAAAGATCCTGAATGCAGATTTTGTGGGGAACAGGATGAAACATCCATCCACCTCCTCTCAAACTGTAGCACTGTGCAACTCAAGCATGTGAAATCGAAGAGGGACACTTACCTAGACTGGGGCCCTCTGATATCCTACACTTTCTAAAAGGAATAGGATTGGAAGGCCAGCTGTAAAGCAGCAAGAATAGGGGACACAATAGATCTTTCAGGTCGCAGTGTAACACCACCCTTCTATTTACATACATACAAGTTTTTACCCAACTAACGAAAAGCTACCATCGAATTAAGGTGATTTGTAGGGTGTAAAAAATACAAAGTGACACAATTTTTTGCACTTTGCTATATATTCAAATAAGATATGATCAGGAAAAGTTAGATAGCCCTGGATTTAGTAGAGAGCCTTGTGGTAACTGTTCATGGTTAAAGAAAACAAAAAGAAGGTGGTCATGTAAGGATCATCAAAAAAGAAAGCTGAAGAGCTGCTGCAGCTCAGCAGGAATAATCTTCGCATTATAACAGATCTCCTAACAAGACGCTGTACAATGAAAGCAGAAAATTGGGACAATTGGCAACTTTTGGCAAACTAAAAATGAATCCAGTTGGATTATTTCGATCAACCAACCAGAAACATGTATAGATTAGTGCAGGGTACTAGAATCCTGGAATGGTTGGTAAAATTAATCGGGTAAAAGAAATTAGAGATTAAATACAAAAAGCCAAGAGGCTGCAATGTTTCCAGATTCAATGTCAAACGCCTCCCACAACAAAGAATGTGCTACTAAACACAACATTTTAGAATTTTATTAGCTCAAAAACTACGATATAATTGGCACTACTAAGGAAGCTCAATATTGCATTGGATCCAAAGGAAATATTAATGTACTAACAATAAGAAATATTTATGGTGACCCAAACTTCAACTTTGATATAGAAAAGTCAGCAATATATAACAAATATCAAACAAAACCTTCTAGGTCAACGGTGAAAAAATATCACATACAACATTTGACAAACAAAAAAAAAAAGTGTTTTAAAACTTTAAATCGCTCCTACACCCCTGGGATGTATCACGTCAATACTTCCAACTAAGTTTATCTGAGAGTATAACAACAGAACACCAGAACACACCAAAATAAGAAAGGGAATGAGTTAACCGAGAAGAATTTGGATGGAAAGCACTCCCTTATATTCTCCTATCAACTCAACCCTCCTCTTACCACCCAGCTACCCCCATCCGTCGTCCAAGGAGTTACGTGAAGACTCGCTCGCGTGTGAATCGCCTGTTTTGGAAACTTATTTAATATATCAATATTATTTGTAACATCTGGAGAACCGTCCGGACACAAGGAAATATATCTTTCCATCTAGACATACGTATGTATGTTGTACCTGCGTGGATAGATACAATGTATAATATAAGACGTGTAACTGTCATAAGGAGGAAATAATATTGGTGTTTGTAGCACAGTTGGAGTGCTGTTATGTAGTAGAGAAGTTTATTCTTTTATATCAAATTGACGGATTTGCATTGGTGAATTAGAACATTATTGGTAAGTTTGATAAGTTTTAACTTATGTATGTAGATCACCCCTGAGTGTGACACACTTATTTTGATAATGCATTATTTATACATAACATACGAGGTTGCATACTCTGTGTACAGTAATTGATTCTAAGATTATAAATTTGACATAGTAAAAAGTATTGAAAAATTTTAAATGTATTTTTGTCATGATCCAAAGACACCTACCTTTATCTTATAATGAATGTAAAGGTGATTCCAGAATTTGGCAATAATTATTTATTTTAATTTTGTGTAAACATTCCACAGTCCATTTAGTCACATAGGCGTTCTCATATATTAAATATCATATATTCCCCTCACTTCGGTGAAATTCGTGGACTCTCTCAGACAGTTTGTTCCCCCGTCGAAAGACAATCGCTATCAAAGCCTGTTAGAGAATCCAATTCAAAAGGATTCACTAGCAAACCTCCGTCAGAGACTGGCGTATCTAGATTAATATTGTAAAATTTAACGGCTATTTTCCACAGGTATGCCGCCTCCAAATCAACCTAAAAATAAACGTATTATTTTAATCTTAAACCAAATCTTATTATACTTATAAGAAATTTCATTTTAACCCTAAACCTACCAAGGTGTGCTTTTGAGGCACAATTGATTTTGATATTGCTGGAACTTTGTAAGTTAACTGCCCACAGACTGGAGGATTTTTGTATTCTCAAAATAAACTATTTAACACAGAATGACATAAAATTTTTTTAAAAATATTTTTCCTATTTTACTAAAAAAATTAAACATAATTTACCGACACGTCCTACCAAGGTGTGTCTTTGAGGCACATACTGTTATTATACTATAAAATGCATTGCTACGTTATTTAAAACTAGGTATGTGGTAAATCCCCCGTAATAAGATATGCTTTATATTTCGGGACTTTCCCCTTGTCTGTAAGAACTTCCAGTTGCATATGAAGGGGAATTCCCTAAATGCGTTTTGCTAAAACAGTCAGCTTACAAACTGCATTGCTATCCGTGTATTTGTGACTTTCCTAACGAACGCATTGGCCGTTTTAGGTGTCTATTGGTTAATTTTATTTCTTTTACCTAGTGGAGAGTATAGTATAGACCAGGTAAGCAAAATACAGTTTTGATTGACCCCAGTAAAAATAGATTTGTTGTTTTATACTTATTTGGTTTTGAAATTTATGCAGAAAGTATGACCGATTGGTTGACTGACCGACGCCGGCCACTAACTGAGAAGGAGTTGCTCGATGCATTGTACGAAAGTGATGAGGATTTGGGAAGGAATGTAAATGATGGTGAAGATGAAGAAGAGCCAAACGACGAAACCTCTTCTAGTGAAGCGGATTATCAAGAAACTGGCGATGAAGAAAGCGATGAACAAGAAGGAAGTGACGATAGTGGTGCTAATGATAAACCGCCCGGCCATTCGCAAACTTTTATTGGAAAGGATGGTACCGAGTGGAATGCCACGCCGATTGCCAAGGGAAAAACACGTGCACACAACATAATTACAACAGCTTTGAACAAAGTGAAACTTCCACCTGGAGTGCATGTTGATACTCCTTGTGACGCATTCAATTTGTTTTTTGATGATACGGTTATTGGTATTGTGGTTACTTTCACTAATAAGGAGGCTGTTCGTATTCTTGGCAATTTGTGGAAACCAGTTGACGACGTTGAAATCCGTGCTTTCTTGGGCCTTTTGATTACTGCTGGAAGAAATAAACAAGGAATGGTGGACTATAATGAGCTATGGAATCCTTTATATGGAAATCCTGTTTATCGAGCGTGTATGTCACGAAATAGATTTACTCAATTACTAAATTTATTCGTTTTGACGATAAAAGCGACCAGAACCCTCCGAAGGCAAAAGGACAAGCTTGCACCAATTAGAGACCTGTGGGACCGTGTTAATACAAACTTGCTGAAATATTATCTTCCTGGCAGTAATCTAACCATCGATGAACAACTGGTGCCTTTTAGAGGTCGTGTATCTTTCCGACAGTACCTGCCAAGCAAGCCAGATAAGTACGCTATGAAAATTTGGTGGATATGCGATAGTGGAACTAGTTATCCGTTACGTGGTATACCGTACTTAGGAAAAGAAGGTCTCAACAGAGTAGAAAACTTAGCGCAAAAGGTGGTTGAAGACCTTTGTGAACCTTTTCTGAGAACTAAAAGGAATATTACGTTCGACAACTTCTTCACCAGCTACGAGCTTGCATCCAGTTTGCTTACCAAAGGCCTAACTTGTGTAGGAACGCTCAGAAAAAATAAGCGCTGCATATCACCAAATTTTTTACCTCACAGGCGACGGAATATTGAAAGCAACTTGTTTGGTTTTCAGAAGACAATGACTTTGGTATCTTATGTACCTAAGAAAAATCGCTGTGTCATATTATTATCTACAATGCACAAGGACTCTACCATTGATGAGGAAAATAAAAATAAATCTGAAATCAATAAGTACTACAATTCCACGAAAGGAGGGGTGGATACACTTGATCAGATGGTACATACATATTCAGTGAAACGCAAAACTAATAGGTGGCCTTTGGTCTATTTTTTCAATTTAATTGATGTGTGTGGAGTAGCTTCATTTGTCATTTGGAGAAATATCCATCCTGACTGCATATTCCAAAAAACGAAGACTTCGCAAAATTTTCTTACGAGAAATTACAACAGAATTAGTACTGGGGCAAATTAGACATCGTAGTTTGAGTGGCTTGCATAAAAGTCATACTTCATTGATACAAACTACGTTGAATCAAGTACCAACCACAGGGGAGTCTTCGGCTCGAGAAGTAAGAAAACGAAAACGGTGCTATATTTGCCCATCAAAGAAAAGCAGAATGTCAACACAGTTATGTGATAAGTGTAAGCAAACGGTTTGTGGTGAACATTCAGAGAAAATACTCACGTGCACAAATTGCAAACTACATAAATAACTTTCAAATATTTTACTATCTTGTACTATTTTTAAATTATATCTTCTGACACACAATATTCTTTCTATATGTTTTAATCTTACTGTATACCTACTACATGAAATAAATAATGCATATTTTGCTATTATTTACATCAACAATGTGTACAAATAGATGTGTGCCTGTGAGGCACACCTTGGTAGGACACGTTACGATAAAACGTTGGTAAGACTAGGGTTAATACGTTCGACAAATTTTGGGGTTAGGAATTTTGTGTAACCACTGAACAGTTTGCGGCCACTAGAAGAAAATTTTATAAGTTGGTACTTTTCAATGTTACAAATCGAAATTCAGTAATTTTACCATCAATGTTGGATATTCTGTTTCACCCGTCTTTTAAGTATAGAATAACTCAGATGAACGTTATATTGGGAAAAGTGGAATTACTGGCGAAAAAACGTATTTGTTGTTTATTAAGCGAACTCATTTAACTCACTTAACCTGAGATTATAATATCATTATTTAGGTTGTTTTTACACAGTTTCACATTTCGAAGCTCTCATTAAATAAAAGCACATCAGTTGTTTACACATAAATGTTTTCTTTATCGTAAAAAATCTATAATAATTAATGTACAAAAGTCATATGCACATTATTGAACGTAAACTAAGCACTTTGTCGGAGTAGAGGAGATACTAGCAACACGCTCCTACAGCGTCTAAGGTCCTATTAAAGAAATATAAGGAGGGTAGTAGATATTCGTAACTTTTTTAATGCCAGCGTGTCTTCTAGCCTGTTTTAATTGGAAATTCTCACCCTGTATGCCATCTGGACGTTGAGAGGGCACACTTATGATTAAGTAGTGATGAATGTAGATGTCACTAGAATATTTAAAATTTTGAATTACATAATTTAATTGAAGCACTATATTTCAAAATTTATTTTTTGTTATCCCGGGCTGTATGCTACTCTGTAGCGTTACATTATATAGTCTACTTATAATAAAATACAATGAGAAGCGCTTATTACAAAATAAATAAATACTCCATAAATTCGAGTACAGAAACTTATATAATTCAATCTAACTATACCACGAATCATCTTGTTGTACTGTGTACACTGTAATATTATCACTGTCATTTCTAATCTCTTTTCTTTCTCGACGATAAAGTATGTATAGATTAACCATGCATAAATAAAAATAAATATACAATGCTGAAAATAAAAAAAAAATAAAATAAAATAAAATTTACTCGAAAGTGAAAAATACTTACACAAAACTAGAATGAAGACTGGTATAATCCAACGCAAACTTTGTGGATTCATGAGAGAATTAAAGACTGATATAAATATGAAGAATATAATCAGGAATAGAATTTCAAGTACCTCAGTAGATAGATACGGTAACATAAAGAGAGGCTTTTTCTAGAAATAACAAACAAAAAAATATTGTCCGATGTTTACAATACCATCAAATATTGTAATAATAAAATAATTATTTTCGTTATTCGAACGGATGCCCCAGCTTGGGCGCGAAATCCCCACAAATTTGGCGCCCAACGTAGGATTGTATTAATTTAACTTTCTGATGTGCTTATTTACAATATATCATTGATAAAGTAAAAAGAATTAGTACAGGATTTTGTAATAATAGTATTCGATTATTTCAAAACACTGCAAGGTATACTTTTTTTTTTTAACTTACAGCATAGATTCCATATAAGAGCAAAATATTCCCAACTAGATTCACGGTTCCCAAAGTAACGATAGTGCTGAATATGAGATGAAACAAGACAGGATCGTACTCTCCTGTTCTATCCAATAAAATTCCAAATATCACCAAAGTGAATATCCTGTAAGTCTTGACGAATCAAATTGAGATATTAGTTAGCCAAAATTGTCGGTACTTACCGTGGATAACCAGCCTACAACGATTCCTCCTACATTTAACCGACAGCAAAAGAATTTCCCTGGTAATTTGCAACAGCGACAATGCAAGTTTGCCATGTGTACTTATAGAGTTGATAATTAAATAAATTAATGTTAATCCATTACATATTATATAGCAGTGAACGCAAGGACTTTTAACTACTGAATCGTTCGGTAGCAAAAAGAATTACAATTTTCGGAATAAATTTTATCTACGTGATAGCACAAATGGTGTTCGATAAAAAAAAGGGATCAGAAGGGATTTGAAGCGGTGTTTACGTGCTATTTATTTATAGGAAAACGTAATCCCTAATTAAATGCTCCGGCTTTTGTGTAATAACGTAACACTTTGGATGCTCTGACAGTTTTACCATTTTGCAAAGTCATCGATAACAAAAAATATTTTTGTATGTACGTAAAAATTGGGATTTTAGTAAAGCTAGCTTCGTTACCTAACAAATTTTTGATGAAATTGCATTGGACAAGAGCCGTTAAAAATATAGAATTTACGTCTAATAAAAACTAAGATTAGAATTGAATTATATTGGCAAACAAAGGCTTTCAATTGTGTAATTAGATTAGGAATTGTTTAGATAATAGTAGAATCATAAAATCAATACGTGATATGGTGTAATTAGTTAATTTTATGGTATGAAATGTGGGATTCCACAGAAGTCTGTATTAGTGCCATTACTGTTTGGTTTTTCTAAATGTCAAGACCTTCGTAAAAGTTTAGTTATGGAAATGATTGATATAATAATATAATAAGAGATAATAATAAAGAATAAAAATGAAACACATAATAGATTAAATTTTTGGCACCTAAGTAGATTTAGTAACAATTTATTATTTATTATTTATTATTATTTTTATATACAGGGTACGACAAGTTAATTTTCTTGTTTCAAAGCACAATTAAACCTATTTTGTGCATCAGAAATTGTTCATTTTATCTTTTACACATAGCTAAAGTTTTGCTTTAGTTAGTTTGAAAATCATATCAGGTAGGGAATGCCCCTCATTGCCTATGCACTCAATCATTCGATTTCTGGTGTTTCTCGTCCTCTTACCAGTATGTTAGGAGGTGTGTCGGCAATTACTATTACCCGATGTTGACTCTCAGGTCTTGAAGGGTTCTTGGACGGTTGAGGTAAGCACGGGGGAAGGGTCAGTAAACCCTACAAAACCCCCTCTTATCGAGATGAGGCGCTCCGAATAAGGTTCCCTCAAAAAAGCCATCGACATGCTGTTGCTCAATCGTTCTGGAACCAAATGTCCTCCAAGTCCAATTCTTCAGGTCTTGAGAAAAAAATCTGCCATCTGAAGACGCTCACAAGCCAACCTCTCGCTCCTGCTTCTTGCGTAAATGACGGTGTCATCGGTATAGATAGTCAGATGCTTGCCAAGCTCCCGAGGGAGGTCTGCCAGAAACAAGAGGAAGAGACGAGGTCCCAATGACGATCCCTGCTGTACTCCGGCGAGGATATCGCGATAGTCGAAAATTGTGCCTATGCGTAAATGCCATTAGCAGTGTTCCGCAACGCTTTCTCAACCTCGGCACACCCAAACCGTTCACATTATTTTTGCGGCACACTATATATGATAATAAAAAAGAAGAGCATGTTAATAAATTTTCAATTCGACCTTGCATTTTTTTATTAAGTTCATTGAGGTGCTCAAATATGTCAGCTATGTTGCAAGTTTGGCTATCCACTGATTATCTTCGAATAGGTGGTATAGTTCAAGCATGTTTCGATTGAACATGAATTGACTAACCTCATCGCGAAGCTCAAATGATCTTGCTAGAACTTTGCCTTTGGATAATCAACGCACTTCAGTATAAAACAATAAGAAATGATAATTTTATCCCATTTCTTGGCAGAGTGCTTCAAAAATTCACAAATTTAGGGCTCTTGTTTTAATAATATTCATAATGTTGACGCACTCGTTTGCAATAGTTCTGCTGGTAATATCTTGATCATCAGTGCTCCACGATGTGTTCAACAATGGATAATTTGTACTGTTGGATTTTGTTTTGTTGCACACAAGACAAATCTCTTTTTATTGCCCATCATTGCTGCAGCCCGTCCGTACACACACTAATACATTTATTCCATTGAATATTATGAGTTTCAAAGGAATCATTTGTTGTTCGCAAAATTTCTTCGCCGGTAGTTCGCTCCGGAAGATCTTTGTAAAATAAATAATGTTCTTTTATTGAATCCTCATCAACGAAACGTACAATACTTATTATTTGTGATCGTTTTCTAATATCTGTCGTTTCGTCGAATTGAAGTGCAAATTTATTAGCTGTTTTCATTTTTTTGATGAGTGTTGCAAAAATATCGCTCGACATATCAGTAATTCATCTCTTAACTGTATCAGCTGATAATGGAACTTTACTCACTTCATTCACTTGTTTAACCTCTAACATTAATCGAATGATTTCCATGCAGGCTTTATAAGCCTTTTCTGAATAGTATGCGTTTTTTTTTCTCACAAGCAATTAATTTTGCAACATAGCAACTAGCTTCTAACGCTTTTTCAGAAACTGTGCCCGAAGACCTCATATATTGCTTCTGCTTTAAGTTCTGATTAAAAATTCTCTGAAAATATTGTTTATCCTTATTGGCGCAGCTGGATGTTTTGATTTTAGATGGCGAATTAGTTTGCTTGGGACCATTGCTTCGTTAGAAAGGTGTTCTCTGCAAATTACACACTCTGAAGAGAAACCGTACTGAATAAAGTCTTCGTGGTATTACTTTTTCACACACTTCGTTTCTCTTTCGCTCGTGCTGGGTTCATTTGTGAGTGACGTTGGGCGTTCTCTTTTTAAAAAGTTGTCCATTACTGTAATAGTATACGATAAATATAAACAAAGTTATCGATGTTATATACGAGAATACCTGAACTAAATAAAACGAAACAAAAAGCGATATTATATAACGTTTTCTTTGATATCCAAACTTCGATTGTCTTATTTTGCCACTTGTAGAAGCTATTACATATTAACTTAATTCGAAAAAACATGGTGCATGAATAGGTTTTTCTTTTGGAATATATATAGGAAAAACAAGAATTTGCACAAGTTATACAGGGTATTCCACGTAACTGGTTCATTAAAAGTTTATGATGTTCTATTATTTACTTATATTTGAGATTTTAGCAGCAGTATCTGTTCGATTGGAACTATAAATGTAAAATACCTTAACCAAAATATCACTTCCGGTTGACCGGAAGTGGATGTCAACTTTCCTATTTTAAATAGAATGATATAATTTCTATTCATTTTGGATTCTACAACTATAAATTACGTTCAGGTTTCATTAGCTATTTCCTATAGCTACATGTTGCCGTTTTGTGAGTTATTTAAGTTTTTCTTTTTTTTTAGTCATAATCATTGCATCATTGAGAAATTAATATCTCGGTCAATACTGCAAGTACAGACTCCAAATTTGCTATGTTATGAATGTAGATATAACTCTAAGAAATGGTACAGACACTTTACATTCTAACATACAGGGTGTTCAAAACTTAGGAACAAAGTGACATATTTTCAAATGCAGGAAACTCAATTTTTTTAAATAGAACACCCTGTATTTTAATTCGGAATTAAGAAGTAAATATCATCCCCTATCACTTTATATGAGCATTCCCTATACCTATCTTTAATAGATTATAAGATATGAGCGACCTTTGTGAAGCAGACAAGTATTCTTTTTTTTTAATAGAACACCCTGTATTTAATTCCGGATTAAGAAGTAAAATATTAACCCTATCACTTTATATCAGCATTCCCTATACCTATCTTTAATAGATTTTGAGATATGAACGACTTTTGTTAAACAGACTACAAACACGCAAAGATAGGGCTACTTAGTTGTTTAACAAAAAGTCGTTCATATCTCAAAAATCTATTAAAGATAGGTATAGGGAATGCTGATATAAAGTGATAGGGGTGATATTTACTTCTTAATTCCGAATAAAAATAAAAGGTGTTCTATTTAAAAAAATTGAGTTTCCTGCATTTGAAAATATGTCACTTTGTTCCTAAGTTTTGAACACCCTGTATGTTAGAATGTAAAGTGGCTGTACCATTTCTTAGAGTTATATCTACATTCATAACATAGCAAATTTGGAGTCCTCTACTCTGCAGTATTGACCGAGATATTAATTTTCTCAATGATGCAATGATTATGACTAAAAAAAAAGAAAAAACTTAAATAACTCAAAAACGGCAAACATGGTAGGTGTTAGGAATAAGCTAATGAAAACTGACGTATTTTATAGTTGTAGAATCAAAAATGAATAAAAATTAGATCATTTCTATTTAAAATAACAAAGTTGACATCCATTTCCGGTCAAAACCGAAGTGCTATTTTGGTTAAGGTATTTGCATTTATAGTTCAATCGAAGAGATAATGGGCGTCAAAATCTCAAATATATAATAATAATGGAACATCATAAACTTTTAATGAACCAGTTAGTGGAATACTGTAGATACTCCGCACGCGACCCACACCTACCACGTGGCTTTCTATGGCACACCAGTTGCGGAGCACTGCTATTAGGATATCAATCGTGAGCTTCATCCATTAAGAGGTATAAGTGATTGTCAAATTAAAATAAAATGAAATCGTAACGAGATAATGCGAATTTATGTATATTGAAATTGTCAATATTTCTTTCCTTTTTTAAATCTACATGCTCCCTTAAGTCACTAACCATTTCTTTCTTCTGCTTCGGAAAGTATAACATGAATGATAACCCTTACGGATTCACAAATTCTCAGTTATCGAACGACAACCGTTGCTTCCGTGGATTTATCCCGTGTCCCTTATTACTCATAAGTTCCTCGTATCCACATCCACCGTAATCCTATTTTACATCTATCCACGCTATATTGTAGTATATACGACCAGCCCTTTCAATACCTCCACCTCCCTCCCTCCCTCCCTAATCCCATTCGCCCCCCTCGGCAGACAGAGATATCGATATGCATTATGTATTATGGGCGTTACATATGTAACCGTCTATTCTATACGGCCGGTATCTATCACAAATACACTGGAAATATACATGTCACCGAAGGGAATAAGGTTATTTGATCCTCTCTCTGGCGTTGGCAGAAGGCGTTGAAGAACCCCCCGCTGACGGGGACGCCACGTTGCCCGTGTAATACGATTTCGGGGCCGTGGTGTTCGTTTGAACTGCTCTTGACATACTTTTCGTCCTTTGTCGTGTTGCGAAACGCCGAACGTAGGGCCGCAGAGTAAACGGAAAACCCAGAAATATCGGGATGCGGTTCTGGGTATCTATATTTCGGTATGCAAATGGTGGTTGGTATCTATATATAGTACAGAGTTACAGAGATGAGTATTTGTGCGTAAACTTTTTTCCCTATATTAATTGCGTGAATTAATTTGTATATAAACTATGTTGATTGGATGTTGACAATATAGACCATGCGTAAGAGAATGTAGAATATACTCAGGTGACATTTTATAGTTGTATAGGTTATGTTATTAATATTGCTTGTCTTTTGCTATGTTTCAATGTTTTTTTTTTTTTAATTAAATAAATCTCGTGTTATAAAAGTAGATATTTATTCTCGTTTTATACAGTGACGGACATAAAATATTGCACATTATGGGGACTTTTTTTTTATTATTAAAATGTTCCAATTTTTTCTTAGGGGAATAGGTTGTGCATGTCTAGGAACCCCAAAATTTATTTTGACACATGTCACGTGATTACTAGTATGGCAGTAAATTTAAAAAATATGCCATGAATCTGTAAAAAGTGATGTTAGATTGTAACGCTGTTTTCATTCTTTTACGGTTATCGGTTTGTACTGTTTTATTTTTCCAGGTGTACCTATTTTTACGCTTCCTTATTCGGAGTAACCTTGGGTTGTAACATCTAGTCCTATAAGTGTTACATTTCTGTTTAATCTTATCTTGCTCTTGGTTTGTCACTAGAGTTGGGGTTACGTTAGCATTGAGTTTACTCATTTTACTACCTTCCAGGTATACTTCCGATCTGTGTTTTGTCAGTCTCATTTTACCTGCTTTTTTCTTGTTGTTATTTCCAACTTTTCTTCGTTGTCTGGAAGTTGGTGAACCACGTTGTTTGTTTATTTCACTGCAGATGTTTAGACAGAGCGAACGAAGTACCGGCGGTGTTCGGTAAAGTCAGTTCACCAACTTTTCATTTCTTATTTCTTCAGTTATCAATCTGCGATATTTTTATAGTCTTGGGGATGTCTAGAGCGTTTTGCTTTTGGGATTTATTTACTTTCGTGTTGATTAATTCTAGAATCGTCATTTATCGGAAAGGTTGCGAAACGGATCTTCCGTTTTGAGACACTCCGTTGCTCTATAAGTGATTGACCTGGTTGCGTCGTCCGCACTGCCGCTTGCTGTGTGAATTACGCATTTTAGTTTATGTGGATTTAAGGGGCGATTTGTGGTCGATTGCTGGTTGATCGTAATTTATTTTGATGGTTGGCGAGGTCCTAGTTTGGAATAATTACGGTTCGCATCGCTTGGCATTCTTGCAGTCAGACGACCTTCGATTAGCACCACCACGGGCGTCTGAACTCGTTGTTATCCTAACCCTGACGCAAGGTTGAGTAACTTTCTCTCTTTCTTTCTAAAATTTGAATCGTTTAGGGTTTCACCTTGGTTCTCTTTCATTTATATATATTTTTTTTGCTGTGTGCCTATAATGTATATTTTACGTTGCCTATTTGGAAGGATTGATGTGAACTCCGTATTTGATCCTTGTTTCACCTATTTGCCTGCCATTCAGGGATAAACCGCTTAATCCCACTCTTACATTTGAGTATACCAAGCCTGGAGTCAGATCCGTACATCCTGTCTGTACCGTCAGACCGGAAAGTCAGTACGTATCTCGAGGACACCAGAGGTAAGAGGACTTTTGAGACGAAACAACAGTGTGCTTTAAATTTACCTTTTTTAATTACTTGTATACTCGACTAAAACGAGAGAGTCATGAATTAGAGTAAAGTAGCAAATAGGCTTCGGGGGCTCTTGATTTTTTTTTTTACTTATTCTGCTATTGAGCGTTGTGTGATTTAAATTTATGAAACATTGTATCGTGTTTAATCTCGTTACTGTATGATATGTAGCGCAATGGATTGTGATCTTCAAGTAACGCGTACGAACCCATCCGAAATTGTCATACAAGTGTACATTGAACTTTTTTTGTGTTAATTATTTAAGCTTGTTTTTTTTATTTCGAGCCCTATCAGTTTATGACTGTTTATACGTCTTTGACGATAGATGGTTCGTATATATAGTTTTTTCAATTAAAGAATATTCGTGAAGGTGTATTAATCCACCCCAATATTTATTTGAAATATTTACAATTCCTTTTTTACACTAAGTTAATTTACAACTCTTAAAATAATTTGTATTTACATTTACCAAGCAAACTTGTAGTTCGTTAATTTTCTTACGCTGATTTCCCTCTTACTTTCAATCCGCGATTTCCCGTTTTGACGACGCCTCGACAGGTAGTTTTAAAAGGCGGTGGCGCCTTTTTTCGTTCTCTGTGTATAACCCACCCCGTCTCCACTGAAGCCGCGGGACCCTGAATGACAGGTAAGAACTTTAGACCTTTCGAGAGTCAGCAGTAGTTTTTTTTTTGCGAGAAATTTGGTGGCTCACAAGATGACAAATTCCAAAAAAGTTATTTTGAAAAAGTTGCTTAGCATTCAATTGAGGCTATGTGCAAATTTTGTAAAAATATTTAAAAAAAAATGAAAATCACAATTTTCCAATCTTCATTTCACTTATATCATAGTTGTTCCATTTTTTTACGTTTTAGCACAACAGCAGTAATATTTCTAAATTGGCTGTCTCCTCAAAAATTTTGTCAATGTTTGCGTAATTAACACAGTGAAAAACTGAAAAGCACGTTTTTCGGTATAACAATTGTTGTTGCAAGGGACTGTATTATAGTACTAATAAATGAAAGTTCACAAAAATTTTCATTCTAAACCACTCAGCAAGCATTATCTTTATTGAAAATTATAATATTTTTTTTTGTTTTTTTTTGCATTAAAATGAGAAGCGTTAGCCCAAAACTGGTAACACTACATGCGCCCCTGAAGGTATTAAAGTAGATTTTGAAATTAGAGAACAACGAATAATAACAGTAAGTAAAATAAAAATAGTAGTAATTACTCATTCACCAGAAAATTAAAATAGTTTACTACATTATTTTGTTGTTTTAATTTCAACGCCTACCTTATTTATAAGAAACAGAACGATATATGTGTCTTAACAAGTTGTTCATTACTATTAGTTATTGTTTAAATGTTTTCGTTTAATAAAAATTCACATCATTAGCTAAAAGTACTTTATTATTAATCATTTACTTCTATTGAGTTTCATAGACATTAAACTATTTTTATTTTACTACCTACTATTTATTATTCCTTGTTCTCTAATTTCAAAACCTACCTTGATACCTTCGGTGTGCGCATGTACTCTTATGAATTATTAGTTTTGGATTAACGGTTTCCACTTTAATGCAGAAAACAATAAAGTGTTATAATTTTCAATAAAAGTAATGTTTATGAAGTGGTTTAAAATAAGAATGTTTGTAAAATTTTATTTATTACTTCTAGATACAGTCCCTTGCAACAACAACTGTCATTACGAAAATGTACTTTTCAGTTTTCACTGTGTTAATTATGTAAACATTGACAAAATTGTTTGGGTATCAACCAGATTTAGAAATATCACTCTAGATGAGCTGCTAAAAACGAAAAAAATGGAAATATGTAATCCAATTAACATATTTGGAAAAATTGTGATTTTTTAATTTTTTTAACGTATTTTTACAAAAATTTGCACACAGCCCTGAGAATTGAATTCTAACCAACTTTTTCAAATAACTTTTTTGGATATCATGTCATTCTAACCTCTTGTTTTGAGATTAACATCATATTTTTAAATTTACCGCCATACTAGTGTTCACGTGACTGTGTCAAAATAGATTTTGGGGGTTCCTAGGCATGCACAACCTATCCCCAAAAAAAAGAGTTTTTTAGTATATTTTATATAATAAAAAAAATTCTCATATGTTGCAATATTTATGCCGGTTACTGTATATTTTTACAATTCCTCCACTGCATACAAAGTATTTTTTTATAGTAAATGTGGTAATAGGTACTTTCTAAAAGTCCAATTTAAAATTGTAATTTATTTACTTCATTTACATTAATCTTTCACAATATTAGTTTTACATTATAATTGCTTACATTCCATATCCATATGTTCAAATCGATTGTTTTTTTTTATTTTATTATTAAAAAAAAAAAATTATGCCTCTTCCACGGCGCTAAAAAAAAATATTTCGTTTTGGGATTTTATAAAGTTACTCTTCTCTCATTCCCTGGTGTTTGCTTAATAAATAATTAATCATTAAAAGCAGAATTAAGCGTTTGACTCCACATCAACTATTTCCATTATGATAAAAAAAATTAACTATTTAAAAATATATTGAATCCGTCCCCTAACAAAAGTTTTTTGAGATATTAAAAATTTCGATTTCGAAATAATAAAAGTAATTTACTTACTTTATTGATGTAATTATTTAGAAAATATTGACTCTGTCCTATGCACATATAAAATCAGGGTGTTCCTCAAGGCAGTGTTTTGGGACCTGTTTTGTTTCTGATATTTATTAATGACATAATTCACTAACTGAGAGATTTTAATTTAGTAATGTATGCTGATGATACCAGTTCAGTCGTGTCTCAGCCGGATTGACTGTAGTTATGCTAACGCTATTTTTATTAAAGAATTATTAAGTATTTTCAAGTTGTTTATTTAAATGCAGAAAAAACTAAATGAATGATTTTTCATAATATACATGATAAACCCATATTTAATCATCATATTTTTTCACATAATAATGAAATAGAACGCGTGCAAGAATAGGAGTTTTTATTTCATTTATCTATGACGTCATTAATGACGCTAATTTAACTATCAAAACATCTATCATATATAAACCTATATTTTTAGCTCTTTCCAAACACAGTACTCTTCTAGACGCAATACACATCATATTTGCTTTCATATTGTTCGAATTTTATAATGAACTATAAACTAAATAAAATTCAAATTCCCCCAGATAATTTTTAATAACACTTATATTATTTTTACATATTTCAAAGTGACAGTTGTAGTGTCAATATTCAACAGTTAAACCTCAACCTTAAACCGCCCACAAAAAATATTTAGGTTAATGGGAGGTGTCTGTACTCATCTCCCATTAACTTCTATAATAGCAAGCACTAGCACACTTTAAACACTAAAATAAATTATTCGTAAACGTCCATCACTATCGGAAACAAAAACGAATCGTTGGAATGCAAATAAATTAATTCCATACACGAACACGCTTGCATTTTTCGATAATATTGAAACAAATAAATATTTCACTGTATCGCATTGGTATTAATGTCTTCATAAATTTCTGTCGTCAAAATATTCCCTAATTAATGTAACAACTGATGTGGACTCATTTAGCAAAAACAATTTATACGTTGTTCGATGCATCGACATG
The DNA here is from genome assembly GCA_004143645.1 of Protaetia brevitarsis. NCBI lineage: Eukaryota > Metazoa > Arthropoda > Insecta > Coleoptera > Scarabaeidae > Protaetia > Protaetia brevitarsis. Next base: position 38,603 of record RXPK01002462.1, read on the forward strand.
TCAGAGATTGTCGAAATGCTGTTTAGATATCGGAATAACATAAACTGCATTATGTTTATACATAATAGCGATTCCAGACCGTTGCTGTTGGTTAATATTATACGACTCATTACTTGGAAATGTGTTCATAATGTCACATGACATCATAGTGGTCAAGCTCTGATTGTCATAGATCTTATGCAATGTGGGAGAATCTACGATGAATTTATTTAATGGTATTGGGAAAAATGCCAATACAAATTTGATTTAAGCAATTAATACTTGCAGTGTCCCGCAAGAGTGTCATTTAGGTCCTTTACTTATGATGTATTTTAACCTCGAACATTTAAATATTCATTTTGTAATTCGGTGTTGAGGAATTCGATTATCTCGAAAAAGCAATATACACAGTTAAGTACTTTTACCCGATGTTTGTCCTCGCAGTGATGAATATCCAAGGCTCTGAAGTTTCTTGGGATAAATGAACCGAACCGTGTAATCTCCCTCTAACAAATTACCGTGCGCTTAATATAGTTTGGCCGACGGACGTTCCCAGCAAAATATCTATAATCCGCACGATATAACCCGAAGTGAAACGTTTAAGTGGCTGTAGGAACAAAAAACCCGACAAAAGTTTGCGAACAGACGGATTTATATATTTCAATGTATTTTAGGATCAAACTTTATAATTTTCCTTAATACAGAATGTCCCACCAAACTTGTGTATTAGAGTTTTCGAAAAAAATTGATTGTACAGTCATGACTGACAATTTATTCTGAATGAACAAATCTGCGGTCGTTAGAATTCTCAACAAAATTTGCAACAAATTATCTGTGTCTGTTCTAATTATTCGAACTTGATAAGGGTGCCACGAAAAGATAGATTAAAATGAAGGAAAGAACCTATTGCAGCTGCCAAAATTGGTATGGATTACAAGCTGTCCAACATACTTCAGAATAATGTCAATAGATGGCTCTGCGTGTGATAAAATGAGGTTTTGCAGAGACCTCAAAATTACATCAAGAAGCAGTTTAATATGTACATCATAACTACAATGATTGTGTGCGAAATAAGAACGCGATTTGGTTGTTTTATCTAGAAATGGTTAGGCTAGCTGAATTGATGACAGCACATCATAGCATTATGTGGTAACTGGATTACATATTAAACGCACATTAAAATTAATGTGTTAATATATATAATACTTGATTCACAGCTAGCCTCATAGGAAATATGAGTTGTCAAAATTTGGATAATAGATATCATTATACCGGGTGATTATAGATATATGCGACTAATTTTAGCTACCTAATTTCTTACCAGCATTATTAAAAAAATTCTCACCGTTATCCCTAATATCTGATATCTTTTTCACGTTGTTGCTAATTTAACCCCTTACCTAATGTCCTAGCTTTCGTACGCAACCGCCACTCATTCAAATAAAGCATGCTCCTTTGTATCTACTCCACCACATTCATAATGCGAATCATTAACCCCACCAATTAGACAAGGCAGAGTACTCATTTAACAACTACATATTATAGTTATGCCAAGAAATATGTAAACCGAATCAGACAGCTAACAAATTTTAGCTGTTCCTGACAGTTTTAACGTAAAAAGCGTAAAACAAATGCCCAAACAAATAATCGTAAGAATGCCACCATGGCATGGGCTCATGGGAATGACTGTGGAGGAATCACCATACTAACAAAAAGGGGATCGAATGTGAGGTCTTCGCATTTCCAAGCGGCATACTTCATCATTATCGTATCTAAGTATATCTCTGATTGCCCCTAAGAGATCAGAGTTTTAGATGCGCGCCCTCTAGAAGTCACACGTCAAACTCTCACTCAGTCAGCGACCGTGGAGTAAGTGGGTAATTCAAACAATACCATACACTTTTCATTAAGGTATACTATCTAATAAATTGCAAACCATTAAACTAACGAAGAAGGTATCATTTAATACTTCATTGCGTTCATATTGTGGATAATATTATGAAAATTGTACGTAAAACTAACAATATATATTCGTTCATATTCGCATTATTACATATATTTATTAACGTTTAGAATTTTGTTTAATTTATTATTGCGTTATCAAATATTATCTATGGACTAATTTATAATGATTTGTTATAATGATGAAAACTAATTTATTTCACTAATGAATCTTGTTATTACGTTATTGTAAATAATTTATCATAACAATGACACATTTCGTTCTCTCGATGAAAATACATTCAACGAATTGATATCACACCTAGTTAATTTTCTGAGTGTTTATGACTTTTAGTAATATAATACCATATTATTTGGCAGTTTTATTCTGTTTCCGCTGGAGGTAATTAATTATTTTTAATGCGACAGATTTCTAGCGACTGCATCCAATTTGCATAATTACACATGTAGTTTTATGTCACTCGTCTAGACATGTGAAAAAAAATCGTAAGCCATTTATACATTTATAGTGGCGTCATTTGAATTTTGCAATTTGGGCTTGGCATAATATAAATATAATTTGAATTTAAAGTTTATGTATGTATACACAGACAAAATTAAATATTATGGGTTTTATGGGTATAATACCTAACTTAAAACCTAGAAACCTTATCAAGATTATAGTTTTAAACCCACCCATGTCGAAACCCCCATAAAACCGTCTTCCCTTCTACAGTCAATTCTCCAGTAATTCAACTTGCATTATGCATGGCAATATGTCAGTTATTACGACGCATTATAACCGAGGTAACGAACTCATCCCCTAGCGATTGTAAGCGACGCAGCGACCTTAGGCGTATCGAGTAATCACGCACAAAGATCGAGCATACATTTTGTATTTTAATCACACCTATTACGGGCATTAACCCGGGCGCGGCTGCAGACTTACCACCGACGCACACACAAAGCTATATAGAGGGGAATTCTTAATGTAATTACCTGAAACCCCCATTGCACGGAATATTGCAATTTTTCATGTACGTACCTACCATTTCATGATGATGTTCGGTTTTGTTTAATATTAATTATGAAATTTTAATTAAATTAGTTGAGGGCGCGCCTTGCCGTTAGTTATCAATTCGTCTGCATCTAGGCCCCCTAGTCAATTTAGGGCGCAGTCAAATGGTTTATGGGGAATTAGTAGTTGGAAATGACATGCCATTTCTTCATAAAAACAGTAATAATTTTATTATAATTGGTAATATACGCGATGAGAATATTGTCAACGAAAAAAAAACACTCCTTCAATAACATTTTACTAGCATATGTCTGCTGTTTAGACCAAATATTGTTATGTTTGCTCGCAGCTATAAAATTTAATACAACCGATTGAGAAACTATCTCTCTTGTTCTTATTAACAAGTACTAATTTCACCTGCATCACACAATTCATAAGTGGAGCGTTGAATAACCGCCAGCAGGTAGACGTTATTTATACAGATTTGTCAAAGGCATTTGACGTAATTAACCATTCATTATTTGTTAAGAAGTTGGCGTATTTGCGACAAACTTTAAGCGCTGATTCCTGGGGTTATTTTGATCATAAAAGTCTATAAGAACATATGTCCAAAATCGCTTAGTTCTAAAGTTGTACAATGTTTAATAGTTAAGCTAACATAATTAATGTTTTTATTATAAATTAACAAAATAATTAGTAAAACAAAATTAACTTATACTAACTGTTGAAAATGACCGCCCCAACTGCAATACAAGCTTCTATCCTCCGTCGTATTGACTGGCGAGTCCGTTCTAAAATACCAGGGGTATTTCGAATTGTTTAAAAAGCTGCGATGATACGATTTCTCAGTTCATCGACATTTTCAATGGGAGTCGTATGAACCAATGATTTAAGGTGACCCCAGAGAAAAAAGTCCAAAGAATTTAAGTCTGGAGACCGAGGAGGCCACGGTTGTGGACCTTCCCCTTCCTATCCACCGATCTGGATACGTATTGTCAATTGTATTAACAAAATAATTAGTAAAACAAAGTTAACTTATACTACTGTTGAAAATGACCGCCCCCAACTGCAAACAAGCTTCTATCCTCCGTCGTATTTGACTGGCGAGTCCGTTCTAAAATACCAGGGGTATTTCGAATTGTTTGAAAGCTGCGATGATACGATTTCTCAGTTCATCGACATTTTCAATGGATCCGTATGAACCAATGATTTAAGGTGACCCCAGAGAAAAAGTCCAAAGAAATTAAGTCTGGAGACCGAGGAGGCACGGTGTAGACCTCCCTTCTTATCCACCGATCTGGATACGTATTGTCCAAAAACTCGCGAGCAACTAAACTAAAATGCGCTGGAGCACCGTCATGCATAAAATACATTTGTAATCTCTAATTGCAACGGAACTTCTCCTAGCAGTAGGGTAGCTCTCTTCAAGAAAATTGCAGTATACCCCGCCATTATAACCGCTCGTAAAAAATGTGACCTATCAAGTGATCTCACAACTAATTCCGCCCACACATTGACAGAGAATTGTTGTGATGACGGGCATTCACCTAGTTTCGTGCGGATTTCTCGGTCCATATGTTATATGAAAAATTAATAATCGCGTTCTAGAGAAAGTAGTCTCGTCGGTGAAGAATATTTGAGCCAAATAGTCAGGATTTTGTGCTATTTTGTGTTGCTTCCATTGACAAAAAGCCTTTGCGGAAAATCTGCCGGTAAAAGCGCCTGCACCCGTTGAATGTGATATGGATACAACAGTTGATCTTTCAATATTCTCCAAACTGTGGCCTGACTAATGTTTAAAGCAAACGCAGTTTTTCTGGTGCTTGTAGTAGGATGTTCCTCAATTTCATTTAGTACCATTTCTTCAACTCGTGGAGTTCTCACTGTAGATAGGTGCCCGTTATCAGTCGTCCGTTTTTTAAAATTTCCCGTTTCGCTAAGACGTTGGTGAAGACGGGCAAATATCGAATGATGCGGGATGATACAGTTCGGGTATCGTTCTTCATAAAGACGTCTAGCAATACGCGAATTTCCATTGGCAAGACCGTAAACGAAATGCATATCACACATCTCAGCATTCGTGTAATTCATTATAGAAAACAGAAACTGGCAATAAACTGACAACTATTGACAAATATTGAAATGACGAATAAACAATTCCCTCCCAACACAATAGTTTTTGAAGAACCAATTGTGATATTATATCGTGTTAGTCATGGTTCATCATTTATTATTAAACATTCAATAACTTTAAAACCAAACCGTTTTGGACATACTCATATGAACTTTTATGATCAAAATAACCTCAGGAATCAGCTCTTTTGTTGTTTGTCGCATATATTGAGAATCACCCTGTATATACGACAATGGCTTTTCGTCTAACAAATTCAAAGCTTACTCAGGTGTACCGCAGGGCTCCAATTTAGGACCACTTTTGTTTAATAATAATACATTTATAAATCTATCTACTTACGTTGTTGAATTGTGAGGTGCTGGCATATGCAGACGACCTGAAAATCTACTAAACTATAACTAAGGTGACTGACACTTACACTCTACAAAATAATCTTACATTAATACAGAACTGGTGCATACAGAACAGATTAAACCTAAATATTGAAACACTAGGTTTGTATAATTAAATATTGCAGAACAATAGTATTTCAATTTCACACATATTTAACATATTTCAGTTTCAAACATATTTAACATTATTGCGAATAAAATAAAATACTAATCTCGGTGGAAATTTGATTCTAGTGTCGAGATTTGACTCAATATGATCCTCCCTCCTTCCCCCTTATGATAATATATTTTCAACCTCGCATGTAATATACAATAAATGCAGGTTATATCCATTTATTGATTGAGACCATTTCTGTTACTTAAACAAATAAGGCAAAAGGAATCTCATATATAAATACTAATAATGAGGTCACATAATCGACCTTATGAACAAAGATTAATTTTACATCTATTTTGGCATATCTTTCATCCGATACATATTTCGATTGACAACTGAATTAATTTGTAAACACGAGTACTGTGGCATGATAAAAAAAAACAAAAATTTGTTCACTACCAGGTATTTGATATGCAAAAGTATTCTCAATTTGAATCACGCACAGATCAGTGATCATATGCCACGTTTACAAATGTATCAGCGAATAGCGCCCATTTTAATATATCAACGCGCAATTTCAATCCCAATACGTCATGTGTAAATAAATTTCTTATTATCGATGATTTGATTTTTACACTATCCTAGTGAAAACCTCAGCTTTCCAATCAGTCAATAAGCATTATGCAAGGTGTCTGTAAAAGATCTTCACATTATATATGTTAATACAAGCCGATTTAAAGGAAAGTAGCTTAGTACACAGTTGCTTGATTTAGGCGCTTTGTGGTCGTAAATAGTTATAGTTTTAAAATCATCTCTGTTACATATTTTAACACAAACTTTCTTCTCCATACTTTAAACAGAAAAAAGGATAACACAAACTAGAAAGAGAAACGGCAATATATATTGCTATATATATTGCTATGATATGTTAAACATATGATTGTTAAAGGAAATTCGCTGTATTTTGCTAATTCAATTTGATTTCGTTGGTAATTAATACATATATTCGAGATTACATACCTTATAATAAAATAAGGATTAAAGTAGCTATGCTGGAGAACCGTGGAGACATTTTTGTAATAAATTTTTTCCAGACTTTCTGTTTTGGTAATTGTGAAAAATGGTCTTATTTGAATACGTTCTCTCGTAAATAACTATTCAGATTTCGATTTCCATATGGGAGTTGTGGCTATAACCAGTTATCAAAAATATATTATAGGAGAATTTGTAAATACGAATACTGTGGCATGATAAAAAAGAAAAATTTGTTAATTACCAGGTATTTGATATGCAAAAGTATTCTCAATTTGAATCACGCACAGATCAGTGATCATATGCCACGTTTACAAATGTATCAGCGAATCGCGCTCTGTTTAATATATCAATGCGCAATTTCAATCACAATACGTCATGTGTAAATAAATTTCTTATTATCGATGATTTGATTTTTACACTATCCTAGTGAAAACCTCAGCCTTCCAATCAGTCAATAAGCATTATGCAAGGTGTCTGTAAAAGATCTTCACATTATATATGTTAATACAAGCCGATTTAAAGGAAAGTAGCTTAGTACACAGTTGCTTGATTTAGGCGCTTTGTGGTCGTAAATAGTTATAGTTTTAAAATCATCTCTGTTACATATTTTAACACAAACTTTCTTCTCCGTACTTTAAACAGAAAAAGGATGACACAAAATAGAAAAAAAAAAACGGCAATATATATTGCTATATATATATTGGTATGATATGTTAAACATATGATTGTTAAAGGATATTCGCTGTATTTTGCTAATTCAATTTGATTTCGTTGGTAATTAATACATATATTCGAGGTTACATACCTCATAATAAAATAAGGATTAGAGTAGCTATGCTGGAAAATCGTGGAGACATTTTTGTAATAAATTTTTTCCAGACTTTCTGTTTTGGAAATTGTGAGAAATGGTTTTATTTGAATATGTTATCTCGTAATTAACTGTTCTGATTCCGATTTCCATATGGGAGTTGTGGCTATCACCAGTTATCAAAAATATAATGTAGAAGTATATTTATTGATTTATCTATAAATTTGCAAAACCTTATTTTGGACTCAAATTGCCGGCCATCAGTTAGTATAAAAACCTTTAATGCTTATTTATTTGGTCGTTACAGTTTGCAAGCCATTCATAGATCACAAAAGCACTTGGCCGCCTCCACAAATCATTAATTTGACTGCGTATAGATTACACAGTATATTACAGTAAGGACATGTTCGCAAAAATCCATTGTTCTTGAGTGGTCCGTTTTGAATGACCTTCAATCCCAGCTGCCATTTTGCAAAGCTGTTGCCGGGAATTTTCAAACGTGTAGAATATTTATATTTAAAGGAAGTAGAAAAATAGATTAAAAAAATACCACAAATTTATTCATTTTTTTCTGATTTTGGTTGCAAATATTATGAACATTTATAGTAATAAAAAAACGATTCCAGTAAATTAATATTGATTAAGTGATACATATATTTGCAAGTGTTTTACGATAATTATTTCATATTCTTTCCTTTTTGTTGAAATAATCTGTCTGATTTTATTGTGTATCGATTCTTCGAATAATGTTTTTGGTTCTTTCTCAAATTTAATAATAAAATACAACAGCATGTGTGAGGGACTTCAATTTCTGACACGATACACAATACTTTTAATTAAGGGTTCAAGGTGTATTACTATATCGTTCTGTGCGATACAAAGTTTTCCTTTCTATTTGACTACTTCATTTCTAACATCCAACGCTGCAGTGTTGTCAATAATAATGTCCGGGTGTGCACATGGATAGAGTTCAGACGTGTACTTACTAAATCGAATTGTCTATAATGTGAATAAAATGCGATTAAATTTTATACAGTATAATGCAGTTCAACCAAAACTCACTTATTTTAAAGAGTGAACATAAATGAATTAGGTTAGTTACTGCATTAAATAGCATCTAGCTTAAACTGTGTATCTAACAATAAATTGATTTAATGTGACCAGGATTCTCTGCACAACGATAATAGTTCTTCTATTCATTGTAGTTTCTTAATTCTTGTCGTGTCGTGTATATTAGATTCATTCGGAAATCCCAGAAATTCGACCATCGTTAGCATCAAAATTTATCTTTCGAGAGTGACTGACACTACAACATGATACCATTGGTGTCTTCTTTCACGATTATTGTATTTATTTCACTTAAACTAAATGTTAATATATAAGAAGTATTGTAAATGTTATCCACTGGCACCGATTTACCTTTACACAAGATACCATAGTTCCTTAAAGTTTTTAAACGTGCAAGGGTAATTCAAAAACTAAATACGTAATAAAATAAATAAAACAAGTTAATCATATAGATTAACGATGAGTAAACAATTTGTTAATACGAACGTAAACAATACAAACTGCCATTTTTGGAACTGTTTTGCTTGCTTATAACCTCTCTTTCCTACTCGTACTCTTAATTTATACATTGCACCAAGCATTTATCTCTCATGCAATGTTGGATTTTCACACTATAAATATGAATAATATCGCTATATTCCATGATGTATTATTTATTTTATATTATTCCAGTAATACAAATCTTTGCCGGTACTCAATTTTTTTCACCTTTCTTTTCATCTGACATTCTATTGACAATTTACATCCTCATTAAAACAAAACAATCAACAAATTATTATAGGGTGAGTTCACTTACTAGATACGAACAATTGTGAACATTAAATTGTCAATATTAATTTTGACACATAACCACGTCAAAAGGCTACTTATAATCTTAGTTTCTAAATCCTTGGCCGCGTGGAAATACAATGACAGTATTTATATAAAGCATGTATTATCTGCTAAAGTTTAAATTCGTAGAGAATATTCTAACCAAAACATGTAAATGGGTGATTTACTGGAATCTCTAAATATAAAAACAACAAAATAAAAAAAAAACTTGAAAGTTAACTTTATTATTATTCAAGGCAAACATCACATTTCTCTTCGGTGCTCACAGTACAACGAGATTCTGTCTTAATTATTGATACTCTTTTACAACAGCGCTGCAAAGCAGTCACCGATCAAGTAAACTGCAAAACGGAAACGAAGCTAGAGAATGTTTTTATTCATTCATTCGCTCATCTTTTCAGCTCTTGCGATAGCCGTTTAAAACGCTGCGTTCTTACTATCTCTGAAAAAGATACAAAAAAAAGGTTAACCGCTATCACGAAAGAGTTACCAACGACGACTCGCTACACATTTCCTATTAAAGTAAACCATAAATATTAGTTCCGGAAACCGGTTTGTGGGGTCGCTAAATTCTTGCCCCAGTATCTTTACGTTCGTCCCGGGCAAAAGCAGCTTATAAAATTGTGTATTTCGTACGGACGTGAACGATTTATTAAGGGGGAGATATTTATTCGCGAAGTTCATTCTGCAATTTCAGAGGAGAATTTATCGAAATCTCCCGCGAGGCGCCCGCCTGCATGTTGGCGTGTGTTTCAAGATAATTACTTACCTGGTGCTGCAGCAGTCGGTAGTCGGTTATCTTGTCCGGATGATTTGAATTCAAGGCGGGTAAGTAACTTCATGGAAGTAGCTGATAGTAATAACTCTTAAATAATGAAAGACGACTGTGCTGCAAAAAAAAAAAATTAGAGCGCTGGTAAATTATGTTTTTGAGGAGAAGATAAGTTTTAATTTTGTTTTCCGAAAATATAGGTTTGCGGGATAGAATAAGAAATAGCACCCTATATCGCCCTTTTTTTTCTATTTCTAGCATTAAAGCATTTTAAATTTACGCACATTGAGTCCCCACCAGCACCGCGTGCCTATATAAGGCGTGCATCTACCCGTTGTCGTCCTTCGGGTGTGATGCGAATATATTATATATCCCGTTCTCGTAGAGCTAAAATTCGTTATCGTTCCTCGGGTGTGGCACGGATATCGTTTTTTCCCGTTCTCGTAGAGCTATAGTTCGTTGTCGTCCCTCGGGTGTGGCACGAATATAGTTTTTATTTTTCCGTTCTCCTAGGGCTGTAGTTGGTTGTCGTCCCTCGGGTGTGACACGAATATAGTCTTCCGCCCCTCCTTCGATTACTGACCGTAGCCGTTCCGCAGGCATGACACGGTGCGTAATTTCCGTATTTATTTTTTTCTGTCGTCGAACTATCACTCGTTATCGTCTCCAGGGTGTGACACGACTTTAGTTTGCGATAGCCGAGATGAGATTATTTTTGTTGTTCTATTATCATACTCGATTTAATGCGAGAGGTAAGCGCACGCAATAGATTATCTTAACGAAAGATAAATCAATTAAACAATCAATAAAAGAAAACACACACAAAGAACGTCATTGCAAGCGTTCTCTGACACTCCATTACACAATCTGCAGTTGGTATCTCCAGGGTTGATCCTAATTTTCTGTCTCAGTGCACAGCCACTTATAAAAAGATCTGTTTTGGAGCAAAGATGATTCTGCACTAATTTTTCAGTCTTCTTCTTTGAGGCCCCCTTATTACAGTTTTTCCATGCATTTGTCTGATTGCTTTTATTATTTTTATAATCAAAATGGAATCTCAGTAAGACATATAATAGAAATATGGTTTAATTTGTAATGGTTATTTCATTATAAAATTAACTTTAAACTTACTTTTTTTTTAATATTTAGCAGATCCCTAACAGCCAGAAATATTACATAGATATTTTTAAAAATATTTTTAATATTTGTGTCGTGAGAGGTTTTGAATAATTTTCAGATTTTTTCTAATATAATATTTTACTATTAAATATTATTCCATATTTAAAATAATGTAAAGCACTATACTTTTTCTAAAATATTGTAAAATATTTATATGAAAATTTGAGATTTTTTATGCAATCTATTATTTTGTCAAATGAACTAAATGTTTGTGGTTATTTAGAATGTATAACGTCGATAACGAAAAGTTAAACATACATAGAGTTGTCTAATAGGCAAGAAACTTTTTTTTCCACACTCACCATACAAGTTAATAATCAATAATTCTGGGCATCATTTTGAAGCATTACTGAAGTGTTTATCAATTAATCACTATTTTTTAATTTAAGTGTTCTAAATAAAAAACAAAAATTACTAATTTTAATTGTAGTCTTTGGCTGGTGCCAGGTACAAACCCTTATGGCTTTTTCATATCTTCGGTAGTGGCTCTTTCATGGCGTTTCCTTTGGCTCTAAAACAATGCCAATTGTATTAGATCATACACGAATAAAACATCGTACAACATTATCAACACCTACTAATACATTTGGAGCATTTACAATAATTGGAGTGGTAGCTACATTCTATACTTACGATACTTATTTTTACTTTATTTCATAATATTTGAAAACATTCTACGTACAAACAATAAAAACAACACAACGTTATTCTAACCTCTATTTGAGTTATGACGCTTTATCTACCATATGAATCTCTTAATGCAAATCAACTAGCAATTTTGCTGTAGATGCAGTACATATATGATGCATAAATTCCTACAATTATATATTAAACGATTTCTGTAATACGATATTGAGCATTCCAATTATCTTATAAATGCCATGACATGTTTAAATTTGCTTACCTCGTAGTCACCACAAAGTGAGAACTCTTATAGCCCCGCAACAATTAATTACACAGTTAACCCTAATCTGCCCTAATCTATACTATTATAAACTATAACATGTAACGACAACGAAGAAACGTGTTATCGCACTGCGCGTATGTTCTAACCAATCCAGACAATAAACTATAAATCATATACCGACCGTATGATTAGAGTTTGTGTACTTCGCCAACTTCAAATACAAATCCTATTCAAACGCAAGATTATAGAAAGTTACAGCTCAACTAAACTAATTAATCATATTAGATATATATTACTAATTCTCTTTAAACTATCATTTAAATATATAACCTACTTAGTATGTATCATATTTTACCATTTTATTTATTCGTCCTACCACCAATGTCAAAAGCAATTCTATCTTTTTTTTAATAAATAAATTTAAGAATACAAAGCAAAATATCTTGGAAGTTATGAAAAATATTGAAAACCATTGCAATAAAATATTATAATTACAAAAGATATTTTTGAATGTTTTCCTAATTTATTTCATAATATATTTTAGCATATTTAAATATAATAATATTGAGAAAGATTTAATTTTTTTAAATATTTATGAAATATGAAATAAATATAGTTGGTCGCTGGGGATTTACCAGGTACACATCCTTTAGTAACAATGATCATTAAAACGATGATTCCTTCACCATGGCGGCTTGATTCTTGCAATCAACAACCAATTCGCAGGGCAACTGGTGGCATTGTGTAGGCAGTTGATGTCGCATAACCCCTATTTTTTAATGTATTTTACATCATTCTGTATTAAGAATTTCTACACTCATATGGTGGTATATATCGGGACCACACCCCTTTACAAAGCCAAAAGGATGCCTCTTTTTTCCTTTAGTTTACTAACGCAACAACATAATATTAATGATTGAAAAACAATTTACGTTTGACTTAACATAAATTTGATACTTAACACAGCAAAAATAACTGTATTAAAATGACAGATAGTACTGATTTGTTTTAACTTAAAAGTTTTATTTAGTCTAACCAAAAGTATTTTGTTTGTTCAGGCAATAAAAACTGTGTTCACGTATTAACACGTAATATATTAATC
>RXPK01002463.1:0-48345 GCA_004143645.1 Protaetia brevitarsis
CGCGAAGGAGCAATTCCACAGTTGTTATTATCATTATTTTTTTTTTTAATGTCGTCAGATGAAGCGAAGTAACAATTAAATGTTTTTATCCTCTGAGTGTTATACATAGCTTTATCGTTAATGTTTTCTTTTGTCTTAATAAATGTATTGCGTTAGTATAACTGGAGCTTCTGTCAATGAGAATGAGAATTCGATTTCATTTCATTTATCTAACATAAAGAAATATAGCCACTAGAAAATATCATGCTTTTTTATTAGAAAACCACACATAACCTCGTACTAGCTGGGTCCACAGATTATTATTACCAGAGAGCGGAACGGTGATAGACTCTATTGGTACATAGACATAACTGCACGGCAATAACTGATATTGATCGATTAAATATACCTCTATATACAATAATATAGCACGCATAAGCATATGCAAGTAACGCATCGACTCTAAGTGAATCATTATCACTGATAGAGCCTGTCGTCATTCCGTACCTTGATAATTAGACAATGCTTACGATTATGATTTACGTTTACCGCAGCTCTTTGGACATACCTTGATAAAGTTTGTGCTACAATGCATTCTTTAAACTCTATTTACAATTATATATATTATTGTTAAAAAATTGTTTAAAAAAATTATTGTTTAAATAGATTGCCCGACTAATGTTTCTTTTTAATAATAGTTGCATTTAATGAATTAATTGGCGCATCAGCGCAAATTTAATGGCTCATGTGGAATTATATTACGAATTGATTCGATTTAAAACATATTTGTAAATATAATATTGGTAAATGAGCAAAAATCTTTGAAAAGTAATGACTTTCGAAATCTTATAACTCACATAGTATCATTAATTCACACCATGAAGTTATATATTTGTCTGTGTAGATTGTAAATCAGTAAATTTTACTTGAATTGAAATTAAAAATTACTTTGTTAAAGGACTTGAAGTTGGATGCCACGTAAATAAAGTTTGCGATTACAGATAAATGAATTAATTTTTTTTCAAGCCCCAAGTTGAGGTAGCTAATATTATTTATAATGCTATAAGATAGCGCACAGCCCAACACCAAAAAAAAATTATACAGTGCACTGTTAACATTTATCTTGATCATCAGCCGTGATCGATCTTGTCATTTAAATCAACAGATTCACGCTTAATGGCGCAGTGCCATGAGGAAGACAGTAGGAAGGGATAGATTTCTGAGCAACAACCAGTGAAACGCTCCACCCATTAAAAAAAATACGAACGCAGATACCGCCGTTTATATCTTAATTTTAGTGTGACCGAGGATGTTATGGGAAACTAATGTTGTCTGTACTGTTCTAACATTCAATGTAAACATAATTAATCCAAGTGGAATTGCGATGATCGACTTTGTAAGATAAAAAAAACATTTAAATGTGAAAGAACGTTGAAATTTTATTCTATGATGAAACGAAATAATTAGAAGTGTAAAGCAACATATATAATAAAGGATTTAGTATCAGGTAAGTAACACGAGTTCATTTCTTAATACCAATATATTATGCATACAACAATCCACATATGTTAATCAAAATTAAAAAAATTCCGTAATATCTAAAGTTTGCATTTTATGCTTGTGAGGGACGTAACAGCATATGTAATATTTAATGGTCAAAATTACTGGATATTCAATTCAAAAATACCAACGTATCAAAATTAAAAATCCCTTACAACTTAACAATTTTTACAGACCATCACAAAATGGCGGCGGATATATTTCTATACAAAATTCTCTAACCCAAATTAAAATTCTTGTAAGTATTTTGAAATTTAAGCAAACAAATATATTTGCTTTCAAAGGAAAAAGCAACATACATCTCAGGTAAATCACGTCCGGGGAACACCGAATGGGGGCCTCAGTTAAAGCTACTTCAAATAGGAGAGTTGGACATGAACATTCTCAAAATCGTCATTGGAAAAATCACCCAATGATTGTTATAGGTAAATCGTGGGTGAAATATTAATATCTATAATGAATTTTGTTGAAAAACTATGCATGTGCTGAAAATATACATTATTATAGGAGAAATTGGAAAATCGAACATAACATGAAAATGCATTAAAAGAATTAAATTATTGAACGTCTGTCTCTTATGGAGATTCGCTGGTGAATAATTCCAATTACAAATTCTGTAACGCCAAGCTTCAATTGTCCCGCAAGAGGACATCGTCTCAAAAAAAATATTTAATAGGAATTAAAACATAAGTATACTCATATAGGCGAATAAAGCTATAAAGTGTATAAATTAAAATTATCAGTATTATTATTATTATTATTAAAAAAAAATACAATTCATGGAATCACTTTATATTGACACAAAACACAAGTAGGGGCGTATACTTTATAAAAAAATACTTTTGAAAAATTACAACACATATTTATACAATTAAATAGAAGGTAAATCGAGCACTGTGAGATATACTGATAACTAACAGGAAATACCAATAAACTTCAGTCTCACAAATTCTTTATACATATTTATACAATTTAAAACTTTAACTACACCGTGAGTTTACAACCCTGCATACATGTCAACTTTAGATAAAACCGAATTTCAGCAATTTTTCTTATATTCTAATGTTGACATATAAATGAAATTGGATTACAAATACATATAAAATGTCTATTATGCTAAATTAAATACGCTGTATTTATGCTAATTTATATTAAATTGAATACATTGTAAAAAAAAATATGTTCTCTCACAATAAATTCGATCCAAACTTTGTGGTAAAATTTACATCATATATTTAATATTTTGATTCTAATTTTTCATTTCGATCTGTAGATGTCTTGGTACCGATCAACTCTACTACCTGAAGAGAAAATTATGAAGAAAGATGCCATTGAATGATCATTGCTAAATGTCGAAGTCTTCTACATTACTTGGATCGTTTTGCCTTTTATGTTGTGATGTTTTTACATCTTTTTGTTGTACATATCTTTTTTTCTAAAATAAATAAAAGTAAGTCGTACAAAGGTGCAATTAAATAACCCCAGTGACCAACTATATTTACTTCATATAAAAAAAGATTGAAGTTTTGCTTTTGTACATTTGGTGCGTAGGACAATAATAAAAATGGGAAAATATGCATACATATCAGTAGGTATGTTATCTATTAAAATGAAGTTTAAAGTAAAATTAGATAATATATATTAATATGATTAATTAGTAATCTAAGTTGAGCGCTGTAAATTTTCTATTAATATATCTGCGTTTTGTATTATATTATTGATAGTTTGTGAAGTTGCGAACTCAACACAACAACTTTAATTCATTACGGTGCGGGTGTATATGATTTAGTATTGTTTATGCGTCTATAGATAGGTACATAGAAGGCATACGCGCACGGCGTATCATCAACGTTTTCATTCCGTTTGTCCGTTACATGTTATAGTTTATAAAGTATACGATAGGGCAATTAGGGTAACTGTGTTAATTAATTGGTTGCGGGGTGTGTTTAGTTTTGTGGTGACTACGAGGAAGCAAAACTTTGAACATGTCATGGCATTTATAAGATAATTGGAATGCTCAATATCGCTATGTACGAAAGCGGTTAATAATATATTGTAGGAATTAATGCATCATATATGTAACTGCATCTACCAGATAAATTGCTAGTTGATTACTTAAGAGATTCATCTCGGTAGAAAGATAAGATAACCTCAAATAGGGTTAGAATACGTTGTGTTGTTTAATTGTTTGTACGTAGAAATTTTCAAAATATGAAATAAAGTAAAATAAGTATCCGTAAGTATTAGAATGTAGTACCACCCAATTATTGAAATGCTCAAATGTATTAGTAGGTGTTGATAAATGTTGTACGATGTTTTATTCATGGTATAATCTAATACAATGGCAGTGTTTTAGAGGCTACAAGAAACGCCATGAGAGCGCCACTACCGAAGATAGAAAAAAGCCATAGGGTTGGACCTGGCACAGCTAAGCTAGACTTAAGAATGAGTCTTTTTCATTTTTATTGCTTATTCAAATAAAATGTTTATTATTAAAAAAATAGTGATAATTGATAAACCTTCATATGCCGTAAAGATGCAAGAATTATTGACTAATAACTTGTATGGTGAGTGTGAAAAAAACAAGTTCTTGCCTTTGACACAACTCTATGTATGTTCAACTTTTCGTTAGCGACGTCATACATTCTAAAATAAACCAAGAACAATTTAGTTCATTTTGACAAATTAAAAAGATGCATAAAAAAATCTCAATTTTCATATAAATAATATTTTACAAATATTTTAGAAAATATTGCGCTTACATTAATTGTAAATATGGAATAAAATTTTATTGAATATTTTATCTATATTTAGAAAAAAAATATGAAAAATATATTCAAAAACCTCTCACGAAAAATATTTATAAAATATATTTTTAAAAATATCTATGTAATATTTCTGGCTGTTAGGGAAACCATGGAAACATATATACATAATACAGAAAAATGCAGATAAGCTACATACAAATATCACAATTGACAGAAATGTTTTGGCATTCTCCGAGAATCGTCAGTGTCACTTGGCGACATCTGTATGTAACAGGCAATGCAATCTTTCAAAAATAATGAGTTTGAAAATCTTATAACTCACATAGTATTATCTACATAGTATATATGTATATATTGCTATGTTATATGCATTTTTAAATTAATTTCAAATGATGTAAAACTGCAATTTAAAATGTCAAGATTTACAATTATTTGATGAAAGAAAATTCAATTTTAATGCGTTAAATCTATCGCAGTATCTAAACAAAAATTATTGAAGTAAATAAGATTTATTCGAGCAATTCTGAAGTATGGATGCGCTTATATTGGTTGAAACTTAAGTCGATTTTCTTCCTAAGGTAAAAGTGCCAAACTTGCACCGGAATCGTACATCTCAACGTATGCTCCCGAGCCAAACGCTCCGTAAATAATGGAAAATATGTTATACCGAAACACCGATATATACGAGCGCGAGCTGTAAAAATAAATAACCCGTAGAGCGCAACGGAATACGGGAACCCGATGCCAGACAAGACTTATAGTTCCGTTTAATCGCCCCGATGAATCATTTAAATCTGCGCCGTTGCTCCCGCGTACCTGAAGGCCACTTTTTACCCGTCCGGCCGCCCAGCAACGACAGGACACCGTTACGTACGCGAGGGCACGACCGGCCATAAATAATATTTAGTCGGAAATATATCGAGGTACGACGTCGAATATGGCTCTCTTTGTGGAGGACGTATTGATCTGTTTACGGAAGGAGTAAAGGGGATATATCGCGAAGGTGGAAGGGAGAGAGAGCGGTAAAACCGGTGACGGCACCTCTTTAAATGACGACGCTCTGTTATATTTCGGTGCCAAGATCGATTAAAAGATGGTCCTGTTGTACGGACGAGATAAGCGTTCGAATTACGTGAAGAAATATGAGTTGGAAAATTTTGGTGGAGGCACCGGTTAAGTTATACACGATATATTAGTTTTTTTGTCTCGAGAGGGTTTAGAGACGGCTTTTCTTGTTTATAATAGGGGTATTGAAATATATAATCAAAAATTTAAATTAGGGGATCATTGCAATAATTTCCAGACAGAATTACTTGCAATAAAATCGGTAACGTGACATGTTTTAGGGAAGTGAGAGTTAATTTGTCGTATCAGGCGGTAAAATTAATAATGCGCCACGGTAATTTTAGATCATACTTATGTAGAATTGAGAAGGTTAGTGATTCGGATTGTGAATGTGGTGGGGTAGATATAACAGGGATGTTTTATTTGAATATCCACCCACTATTGAGTTGCGGTCGCGTACGGAAGTTAGAACATTACCCTAACAGCAAGAAATATTACATAGATATTTTTAAAAATATATTTTATAAATATTTTTCGTGAGAGGTTTTTGAATATATTCATATATTTTTTTTCTAGATATAGATAAATATTCAATTAAAATATTTATTCCATATTTTTAAATTAATGTAAGCGCTATATTTTTTCTAAAATATTTATATGAAAATTGAGATTTTTTATGCAATCTATTTAATTTGTCAAAATGAACTAAATTGTTCTTGGTTATTTAGAATGTATAACGTCGATAACGAAAAGTTGAAACATACATAGAGTTGTCTAAACGGCAAGAACTTATTTTTTCACACTCACCATACAAGTTAATAATCAATAATTCTGGCGTCTTTTAGGCATACTGAGGTTATCAAATTAATCACTATTTTTAATTGAATGTTCTAAATAAAACAAAGGTATTTATTATCTTTTATTTTGAATAAGCCAATAAAATGAAAAATACTCATTTTAAGTCTAGCCCTGGCTGGTGCCAGGTACAACCCTATGGCTTTTTTCATATCTTCAGTAGTGGCGCTCTCATGGCGTTTCCTTGTGGCCTCTAAAGCAATGCCAATTGTATTAGATCATACCATGAAAACATCGTACAACATTATCAACACCTACTAATACATTTGGAGCATTTACAATAATTGGAGTGGTAGCTACATTCTAATACCTACGATACTTATTTTGACTTTATTTCATAATATTTGAAAACATTCTAAGTACAAACAATAAAACAACACAACGTATTCTAACCTCTATTTGAGGTTATGACGCTTATACTACCGAGATGATCTCTTAAGGAAATCAACTAGCAATTTATCTGGTAGATGCGGTATATATATGATGCATAAAATTCCTACAATTATATTATTAAACGATTTCTGTACATAGCGATATTGAGCATTCCAATAATCTTATAAATGCCATGACATGTTCAAAGTTTTCCTTACCTCGTAGTCACCACAAAAACTAAAACACACCCCGCAACAATTAATTACACAGTTAACCCTAATCTGCCCTAATCGTATACTATTATAAACTATAACATGTAAACGGGACAAACGAATGAAAACGTTGATGATACGCACGTGCGCGTAATGCATTCTATGTACCTAATCATAGACGCATAAACAATACTAAATCATATAACACCGCGCACCGTAATGAATAGAGGTGGTTGTGTTGACGTTCGCAACTTACGAATATTACAAATAATATAATACAAACGCAGATATTATTAATAAAAAAGTTACAGAGCTCAACTTAGATACTAATTAAATTATATTAGATATATATTATCTAATTTAATCTTTAAACTATCATTTTAAATAGGTACATACCTCCTTGATATCCTATCGTCCTACGCACCAAATGTACAAAAGCAAAAATTCAATCTTTTTTTTTATATGAAACAAATATTTACAGAAATACAAAGCAAAATATTCTTGCAGAGTTATGAATAATATATTGAGAAAACATTTGCAATGAAAATTATTAATGCTACATAACATATATATTTTTTAAATGTTTTCCTAAATAATTTTCTATAATATATTTATGCATATTATATAATATAACTAATATTCAAGAAAGATTTAATATTTTTTAAATATTTATAAAATATGAAATAAATATAGTTGGTCACTGGGGTAGCTATGGGGTTAGATTGGTCACGACGCGAAACAGATATTAGAAATAATGAGTCAGTTGAATGGCGGGAATTTGTTAGTAATGCTGTTAAAGAATTAGATAGGTTACGGCATGACATCTAGATAATGAATGGGGCAGTACGTATTGCTGTGGTTAGACAACCCATTTCACTGAGTGTATTTTAAGTTGCATATTTTGCTTGTTATGGTTGTTTTCTTTGCTTAAGCAGCTGATTTTCAATTTACCGAGAATTTTCACAGATTTTATGTATGTTTTGCATAAGTTTAGTTAAAGAGTTTATTGTATCATTTTAATTTATTTAGTGTTTAGTTTTTTTAAGTAATCCATTCATTAATTTGTCTATTGATCGCTTGTGCTGATTTAATGCTTACTCTATTCAATATTGTCGTATAACAATACGACAATATTGAATAGAATACGTTTAATTTAGAGTCAAGTGCATTTTTTATTTTAGGTCAGAACCTTCAGTTCAAGGTTTTTTCTGCACAATTTGTAATCTAACTCATTTTGAAAAATAAACTGTTTGTTAATTAGCGTCATTGGGTTAAAAATTGTATTCTTTTATTTTCATTTAAACCTTTTCAATTTTTCGGGTAGTTAAGAAAGTCTGATTTCATTCACTCACCAATTACTTTTCATGGTTAGATTCAAGTTTTAATTCGCGAGGGTAACTCTGAGGTTAATAGTTTTTTTGCGCTCATTAAACTTATCCAATGAGCTAGCTAATTTTATTTTTCTTTTTCATTTTAAAATCAGTTTTGCATTTTTCATTTAATTCAATCAGTACGCAGCAGTATTTATAAATAAATAATTTATAGTTGGGGTATATAAATAAATATTTAAAATATAAATCTTTAATTTAATTACTATTGGCTGGAATAACTAGGATTAAGTTATTGTTAAGTATTAGAATGGGTACTGCTGTTGTTTTGTTTGTTTTTAGATCACTACGCTGGTCTATCTTGTTTCAATTTCAAAGTGATAATGTGTGAACAATGGGACAGCTATCTGAAGACGGCACGGCTGTCGGAGTTGAGGGTAGATAGAGACTGCTTCTTCCAAACTCAGAACGATAATAATAATTTCTATCGGCTATCAGTAATATCTTGCTCCCAGACTAAGGCTTTTCCAAAGTTCTCCCTTATTAGTTACTAATTTTATATTTTTATTACTAATATAATAACAACTGATAACTGGCCGATTTACTGTAGACTAGCGATTATGTCAACTAATCACATTTTTTGGCTATAATTCAGCGTTTGAATAAATCAGTATTCACATAATTGCGAATTTACTGTATTGTATTTGTGTTTTTATTAACAATCATAGGAAAAAATTATTTAGTTAGAGTAGGAATATTTCAGTTGTTATGGAAATAAGAGTAATTAGAATAGGTAGCCTCGTGCACTACCATTAGATGGAGCACGGGGTTAGATAGATAAATAAATAGATAGATATTTTATTATTATGTGACACAAAGTGTTTATAATTAGTCAAAATAAAAATACAAAAGTAACAATATTCGTATGACTAAACAGAAATGATATGTGTACTTTATTAAGATGAAACATAAACTAGCAAGAAGAATCATGCATGTATACTAAAATAATCATGCAAAAAATAAAATAAGGATAAATTTTTATTTCCAGAGGGTTTACGCCTTGGCTAGTTAGAACCATAGAATATGCTGGTAAATGAAGGTCGTTTTTTTTTTTGAGATTAGGATGATTTATAACTATGTAGCTTTTCATAAATATGCAGCATATGACTAGATACCTATATAAAACCCAACTGTTGGTTTATAATACACAATATATAATAGGAATCCGTGGTAGTACTTGTACCTGCACCGTATTGCATAAATCATTATCTGTGATTGAGTCGTCTCGAAAACTAAGTAACTGAAACACTTTATTTTTTCAGGAATAGCATTTTTATATCTTTCAATGCAAATGTAGTTAATCAGTTCTAATATATTCGTTGATTCTTAGAATCTCAATACTGGCGATTTTTTATTATTACTTTTATAGACGACAATAATCGACTACTAATTAATCAAATAGATGTTTTGCGGATATTTTTAAGTATTTTTTCGGATGACCACAATTAAATAGATGCAGAAGGATTTTAACGTAGCCTATTCATGGACCATTTGATTAGACTATGCCTGCATGCATACAATAAATTGATCGCTATTGTAATCTTAATTATAATCACTTTGGGACTTACAAAATATCATATTTCAGAAGAAAATGAAACTCGATAAGAAACTCGTAATTATTGTATTAAAGAATTTTTAACATTACATGAAACATATTCATGTAATTTCGATATAGCTACAAAAGAAGGCGAAAGAACTTTTAACTCGACATGAGAAACGGCACGTCAAACCAATACGGCCCCCACTAAACTATACGACTATAAAAAGATGTCGATGAACGTATACGTAAAGTATATACATCGCCGGTTATTGCGAGTTACTGTACGGTTCGCGCAACAATATTCAATTCTGACAGCTCTTGAACGGCTGCCAAAGTATTTAGATATTTAGATGGGTTTAATTTGCGGTCTACGTCACGTACCACGCATTTCCAATTGCCGATTCGATTTCGGATACGTGTTCAGGCGGGCACGTAACTGCACTCGTAAATCTGTCCTCTACGTTGCTTGCGATTTGTTATCGTCGAACATTTTTCAGTGAAGTGCCTTCGTTCGAAGGCTTTCTTTTCAATTCGGCGGTCTTTTATTACGATACTAAGATCAAATAAACGAATAAGCGTATGCGAAGTGCGGCAATGTCAATGAGGTTTATTTGTTCAATTCTTATAGGCTGTTGTTTTCACAATAGTTAAGAATAATTAAATTACTGGCTTGAGGAAAAGCGACAATGACAATCCAATGTTATCACTACATAAAATGAGTGCTGGATTCACAAAAATTAATGTCTGTGAGTTACATTAGGAGTGTTGTAAAACCCAAGAAATTTCTGTACAAAAATTAGCATTGTTTTTTGAGTATTTCTGTAAAAGAAAAGGCATGAATAAATCTATGCCATCCACTTAACTCAATAAACATGGTATTAATCTTAAACGGGTGCCTTAAGTGGCAAAATTAGACATTATAATATAGCAATGTTGTAGAAACAATCGCATGGATAAATAAGAAGAGCGTATAAATGGAGGACAATTCCAACCTACCCTAATAAGGGAACAACTAGCACTAATAATCTAAAAAGAGCGTGTATTTGGTGTGCGCTTTGAGTGTGTTTACAAATGAAGCGAGCCCATTTATAAGGATATTTATTGAAATATGAGACAAATATATGACTGCTATAGGAGTAGTCCTCATTGTGCCCGTTATTCCTAAACACGCAAGTCTGTATATATTGCTAAGTTCAGTTAAAACTTACTGTTGCATCTTTATCCACCTTAACCTAGAAGATGCATAAGTAATCATAGGTCTAACCACTCTGATATGTCATATTTGATCTTAATCCCCATGCTTCTTCCATGAGCTGTTCCAGTCAACATAAGTGTTATCTCCGCCCTGGTTTTAATTCTTTGAGACTGTCGTTTCCAATTGGCCTTAGAGTTAAGAATGGTGCCAAAATGTTTCTTCTTCTGACAGTTTTATTTTCTCACTTCGGAGCTTTAGCGGTCCAAGACCATCTAACTTCCTCTTTCTCATGAATGCTATTATGGTAATTTAGGAGGGACTAATGTTAAGACCTCCCCCACGGTCCATTCTTGTATAATCTGTAGAGCGTTTTGCATTTTGTCCCGTACTACGTTGTTCAATCTACCTTGGTTCAGAATGACAAAATCATTTGCATACCCCAAAGGTTTATCTCCTTTATTGTTCAGATGACCTAATCCGGAAGCTAGCCGGAAAGGGATTCCATTGCCTGGGATATGCTGACGATCTTACAATAGTCGTCAGAGGGCGGTTTCCAAAGGTTCTGGTGGAGCGTATGCAAACCACTCTAAACACGGTTTACAAATAGTGAAAACAAGAGCGACTACCAGTCAATGCTCAAAAAACACAGGCTGTTACAAGAAAAGTCAGGAAGACTGTCAGTATGACTGTAGGTCTGTTAACTGGTCATTGTAGACTGAATGGGCATATGTACAACATAGACCTGGCAGATGATGCAACCTATAGATACTGTCAAGAGGAGGAAGAAACACCAGTTTATGTGCTGTGCCAATGTGAAGGCCTGGCGAGGTTTCTAGTAATGGGGGAGGAGAACCCCACAGCTAGTAGCTACATAAAGAAGCCGCTCTCAGGCATTGCTGGGTATCACTGGTGCAACTAACAGTACAGGGACCGCCTCTTTGGAGACCATTGTGGGCCTCCCCCCGCTGGAACTCTATGTGAGTGTGGAGGCAATGAATGCGATCCTTAGACTGAAAGCCAACAACCTGTGGCATCCAAACTTCAGGGTGGGAGGACACACTTATACTACGGGCACGTTGCTGGACGGGCCATTGCTACAAATGCCCACGGACAGCATGGCACCCGAAATTATCTTCACTGAAAGGGTGAAAATCTCCATACCGAACACAGACCAGGCACGTAGTGAGATCACTGCTAACGAAAATTGGTACACGGATGGATCCAAATCCAGCCAGGGGACAGGAGCCGGTATTTGTGGGCCCAGTCCTAATCAAAGGATATTCATAAGCCTGGGGAAACATACAACGTCTTCCAGGCAGAGATATTCGCCCTTGCAGCCTTGCAAAATGATTACAAAGGGGGCTACATGAGGAGGAAAATAATATAATGACTGACAGCCAGGCTCGTCATAAGGCAGTCTCAAACCCTGTAACTAGGTCAAAACTAGTTAGGGACTGCAAACAATCCCTCAATGCACTGGCACGAGACAACACGGTGTCTCTGATTTGGGTGCCGGGACATGAGGATATAAAGGGCAACGTAATAGCCGATGAACTAGCCAAGGAAGGCTCTAAGAGACACTTCATGGGTCCAAAGAAATGAAGGTCGACTGAAGGTCAACTCCATACCAAAACGCTGATAGGGGATGGGGATGGTAGTTTCTCTGATAACCTACTCAAGCACAGCAAGAAAGAACCTAAAAGAACTACTGGGCTGGTAACTAGACACTGTCCCCTGAAAAAGCATCTATATAACACAGGCCGAGTAAGCGAACCGTGGTGCAGAAGATGCGAACTACAGGAGGAAACGAGTTTACATGTAATCTGCACGTATGAGGAACTAAAGGTACTCAGGCAGAAATATTTCGGGAGAGATCTATTGGAGCCCTCGAAGGTCCTCAAGTTTCCACTGGGCAAGATACTGGGCTTTATATAGAACACCAAGCTGCTCGAGTTGAAATAAAAGAATCAATAGGGATGGTACAATGAGCACCAAGCTCAAGTGCCCACCCTAACTTGAATGAATGAATGAGTGAAAGCCGTTCTCAAAGATGATAGGCCTAATTAAGAGGGCAAAATTAGAGAGCGTCCTCTAGGAAAAAGGAGATCACAATAGATCTGAAAAGGTCGCGGTGAAACAGGTCCATAGGCCACCCCAATCCTAATCTAATCAGCTTCACTAGTACCTCATTCAAGACCAAGTTCCACAATAATCAGATGGGACATCCTCTTTGGATCCCTGCTACCAAAGTCTTTCCCATGATAGTTGTTTAAATTGATATCCCTTTAAATTGCAGTTTATGTATCTGCAGCTTGTTTCATGGATCCATTTATTCCTCGATGCTTTGGAGATTGATGCTGCGGACGTATGTCAAATGCTCCTTCTGCATCCAGGAAGGTACATAAAAGCACTTTCTTAGTTTGCAGGGCATGCTTAGGTCTCTGTACGAGCTAGGGTAAGACTGTCTCTGTAGATTTTTTAATATTGGTTCATTTTTTGGTGCAATGACCGGTACGGTAATGCATCATCCTTTATATTCTATCTAGAAGTTTTTCAAGAGAAAAGAGAGAAAATGACATCAGACTTATTGGTCTAGAGTGGAATAAAAAAAATTGTCGAAAAATCTGATCTGATGATAAATATGACTCCAATTGCTTCAGATAATAATTGTCTCTTCTCTCCTTTTTGCAGTACTTATTCAGATAAAAGTCAAAGTAAATTTTAATTAGCATCTAAATTTACAATTTTGAAAATCCTTACATTAAAAATAAATAAAATCACACTAGCATTTTCATAAGCAGAAACGCAACATTTAAAATATTTCTTTAAATGCAATTGATATTATGGCCAGCACAAGCAAAAATTACATCTTATTCTACCCGCTTAAATTTCCCGACGCATAAAGCATATTTTCTCCGCCAATTGACAGATATCAAACCCACATCGCGTCATCTCGTAAACCATCACACGCAAACTCCTAACCAGCAGTTTGAAAGCCTGCCAGAAGTTGACGCGTCCCTTACGACTGGGGACGGCCTTCCAGAAAGAGAAAGTAATGAAATATGCAGGCGCTCTGTCCCCCTTCGTTCGTCCCCTCCCCCTCCCCCGTCCTCTTATACCCCGAGCGTCTGTCTCGCCGCCACTCGGCTGTAGAATGCCGTTGAAGGGGAAAGGGAGGGTGGAAAGGGAAATTCCCCGGAACTGACGGAGAGGCGCAGCCTGGCGGAATTTCGTTATTGTATTATCGCCGTTGCTACTATACGACTGGGAAAGACGCGTCCGGATAATCCAAACGTGTTTGTTGTTGCCTATCGATCGTCAGATGTTCTCCTCGTGGCTTGTTTTCCTTTTTCCTATTCGCGTACAGCGATGGGTCGCGCTCTTTTGTTTCCTTCCCGCCGTTTTTGATCTCCTTTGGTTATGAGGATATCGCGCACCGCGTCTGATTGGGAGCCGGATGTGTCTCTGGGCTTTGTATTATTCGAGAAATTTGCTTATACTTCGTGGCGTTGAATGGAGGTAATTTTGCGAAACGCAATATAGGAGGTTATTCCGACGAAAATATGCCAATAAAGTTGATAAGGATGGTCGAAGGAAGCAATCAAATTATAGGTAAAGTCATGTGGATATTCTCAAGTAATTTTACGGATTATCCCAGTCTTCAATTTTAACACTACAATGCATAAATTTTGATAAGAAATATTACCAAAACTACACACAAATGGTATCTCGAAATAAAACATTAAAATTGTCACATTTAACATGTATCTAACCAAAAGCAAGTTAGAGTGGGAGTATCAACACCGTTACAAACCAGGTTTGATCTGGCCTAGATGAAAGACAACCTGTAAAGGGCTTCTGTTTAGAGCTACAGACATCCCAATCAAGCAGAAGGCAAAAAAAGTAAGAAACGTAAACTAAACCACTAAGGGAAATAAGAGAGGTTAAAAAGACCGAACGAAGACTCTAAAATACCACTGCAAACCTCGAGGAAATCCAATGAAAACTTCAGAGAAGCAGTGTCGGAATGACCAATTTGTGATTGCGATGTAGGATTGCTCCGTGTGGGAGCTTCAATTTGGGGCAATTTACAAAGAAAATCTTCACTTCTACAGTCAAGAGAGAAGAATTTAGCTCAAAGTAAAAGCATCCATAACGACTCTTGGAAGGGGCACAGATTTAACTACCATTGAATCCAAGAACTCTCCAACGAGGCCAAAGATACTAACCATGAATCCAGGACAGCAAGAACCAATAGGGCAACGTAGGGAGTCTGGGGTATCGAACTTAAACTGATTTATAGCAAGATTTCCGAAGTATCCAGAAATACTTCAAAATAATGGCTTTAACTAACTTTACTCGCAGACAAAATAAGCTATGGGACAAAGATTTGTCAATGGACTTAGCTATCGGCTCAACATTTGATGACCATGATTCACCACGATTGACTAGAGAGCTTATAATCACAGCAGAAATGGGAGAATTAAATCCAAAAATTCAAAAGGTTGCAGTGTTACGTCGGACTCTAAATCAAACGGCTTCCTCTAAGCAAAAAAAAAA
Source organism: Protaetia brevitarsis (assembly GCA_004143645.1). Taxonomy (NCBI): domain Eukaryota; kingdom Metazoa; phylum Arthropoda; class Insecta; order Coleoptera; family Scarabaeidae; genus Protaetia; species Protaetia brevitarsis. The sequence continues at coordinate 15,495 of RXPK01002463.1, forward strand.
ACAGAAACGCAATATGCCATGCTAAAATTAAATACCAACTTGCAATAACAAAGTTCCTGCATGAACGAATGAAATCAAGAGTTTTATATCAAAATATTAATAAAGTTAATGCATTTTTTTTTCTTTCAGCATTTTAGAAAATCTCCTTCCAATTTACTGTAAACTTAAGGATAATAATTATTTTGCAATTTAAATTAATAAATTTCCCAACAATTAAGCAGTGTTTAATTTTAATATTTAGGCTTAAATATGGATAAGTGATGTGGCTGGTGTAGGCAATCAGATGCACATGGTTGAGATATTATAACGGCACAATTCATTTTTATGAGGATGAATATTTAATCAATCTAAATTTTAAATTGTTCATATATGTAACATAATAGTATCTACTTATACAGGAGAAGGACCAGTCACCTTCACACCAAAAGCAGGAAACAATGACAGTATATCCAAAAACCCACAGATCTATGGAAAAGGCTGTAAATAATTATATCAGAACAAATATCTTGGCGCGAGTGCCGTTTCACCCCTGCCAGAACACCTATCAAACGGGAAAATCCACTGAGACTGCATTAGTGGAAGTGATGGATCGAATTCAAGATGCACTGACAAATAAATAAATCGTAGTGTGAAACCTTCTAGACATAGAGGATGCTTTTGACTACATTCCACACGAGTCTCTCAAAAAAGCATTAATTAAGAGGAGGGTAGGTGACGTGACCTTCAGAATCCAGAAATACTACTTTGAATGTGTACAACGATAGTGAGATCCATCATTACTCCCACGCATCAGTAGCTTGGAGCAAAAGAACTAAGCTGGCCATCGAAGGTGCAAAGATTAGCATATGTGTATGCATAACCGGGACTATGAGAACCAGCCTAACAGCAGCTATCGAGATAGTATTGAATCTTGCCTCTCTTCACATTGGAGTGGACCGTGTGGCAAAAAAGAAACACATTTAGAATGATCAAAGAAAAACCAATTAAGCATAGGCCTTAATCTCTTCACGGTGATCAAACCTGGGATGACATGTCAAAAACATTCAGCTTTGTGAAAGAATCCTCCACAAAGTTTAGCAACAAGAGCGAATGGAATCAAAACACCCATCTCGAAACTGAATAGAAATGCCATCAAATGGTACACTGACGGCTCTAAAACGGCAGAGGGAACTGGAATAGGAAGATCCAATCATTAGGAGAATCTCCAGCAAATGAAGCAAGCTAAAGCTCTTCTGGGAACGTATAATCAAAAGAAGTTTATAGAATGCATCAACCTGAGTAAAGACAATATTCGCATATTAACTGAAACGACATGTGAGTAAGCTACGATTAGCAAAGAAATCTGAATGTAGATTTTGTGGGGAACAGGATCCATCCATCTCCTCTCAAATTGTGTAGCACTGTGCAACTCAGGGGCGTTGCACCTGAGAACATGTGAAATCGAAGAGGGAGACTTACCTAAGCTGAGGCCTTCTTATATCTTGCTCTATGTAAAGGAATAGGATTGGAAAGCCAACTGTGAAACAGCAAGAATAGGGAACAGAATAAATCTCTTAGTTCGCAGTGTGATATCACTATATATTCATACATAAATACATCTACTCATACATCAAACTTTCTAGTAATTTAAACCAAGCATCTCACCAAATGAGTTGCCCCCTTCAATTAATTTTCCAAAAAATCAAGACCTTATTAATTAATTCCCTCACGAACACAATCACAAACGACGATATGGCATAGAACAACGACCGCTTAAATAATCCATTTACAAAAAAAAAAATACCCAACCGAACCTGTCCCTAACCGCGTACGCAATCGCGCAAAACGCGTCGCCCTAATTTAATAGGCCCGCGCAATTTTTAATCCCTTTACGACCGTAGGCACGGCACCCCACACCGACAGGGGCGGACGCCATGTCGTAAAAACGTAAAGCGAAGCCCGTTTCATTCCATCTCGTCAGGACGGCAGCACTGTAAAGCAAAATTACGGAGACGTCCATTAAAGAGACGGAATTGCTTTTTTAATTCACGACGGAAATGGGGAATAATCGCGTTAAGGGCGACACAAAACGTTTTCAGGCGAGAGAGAGGGGTCGTTCCAGTAGTATTGCTGTTTTAAAATTTCAAATGAATACGAACACGGAAAGAGTTAGCAGTCCTTCAGTTAGTATAAACATAATTATTAAACTACAAAGAACATTCATAGTAAAGACTCCAGTTTCTATCTCTCAGGCGTCATCAGTACCCTTTCGAATCCAAACTGATTTCTATCAATGTTACATCTCTGGCTCTGGTGTAAATCGATCAGTGGCTGCCTCATCGATTGCTACTCTCAGAAATGCAAAGATAAGCTTGTGCATGCATAAGCAATGCAATTGGAAGTGTGTTGAATGGCTTATCAAATATTAATTAAGAGTGATCTTAAAGTAAAGTACCTTATTTTGGTGGATAGTATCAGAGAAGATGCGATTTCTCGACCAAACTGCGACGTTACCCTGTGGCGACATGTTAACAACCGTACAAATAAATTTACAAAAACAGTAAGAGCAAATGAAATCAACCTTAAAAGCCAATACGAATGGCATAAAATATTCTAAAACTGTAAAAAGAAAATGCGAATATATGGAAGTAGAATCTAATATGTCGAAAACTTAGGCAAATACTAACTACAAGATGACCTTATACTCTATTGCAAAACGCAGTCCAAAATTGACATTAAAGATTATCGCAGACAAAAGACCACAATTAAGCACCCATCAATGCCCCCAGCAATTAGCTCCAAAATGGAATGAAAGCAAAACAAGCTGGAAGGTTGAAACTGTGGAACATGAAGAGAGAAAAAAAGGTTAAAGTAAATTCACAATTATTCTTTGCCGCAACTTACAATAGGATAATTTTGGTCATCAACCGTCCTTCATATATCTTGAAGACGAATATTCTGAGCTAAGAAATCTAAATGGCTCCAAGGAGGTGTCTCGACCCTATATTCAGCCTTTTATATGCTTATTAAGTTTGATTGCGTTACAGCAATTATTGAAGCATTTCATACATATTCCTGTAAAATAGTACAAACATAGCCTGTACACAATATATGATTGGTTAAGTAAGCTTAATCCAAATAGATTTCACTAACAGAAGGATAAATGACCTACACCAGTGGTGCGAGACTTCTAGACGTAAACCTTGTAGACCTTTGCTCTTCATGATCCAGCAGAACAGAATTGTAATTCAAATCTTAACCTAAAAAAAAATCATTCCTTCTTTTTTAATCAGAAGGTACCATTGCCACCTAGTATAATTGACCCCAAATAAACTACATGCCAAACAAATTGCAAGAAGGTTAATCGCAAAGCTGAAATCTTAACAACTGGTTGCATGTAAATAGTTGCTGATAATCATCTGTCAAAACTTCAGACACAAAGAGTAAGTAGATATTTCTCCTCTGCCTTGCTCGCTCTCCTGATTTAAACCCGATCGAGCACGTGTGGAATATGATAGGTCGCTACATAAAGCGTTTATTACAAGCAGCAAACACCTTGCAGGAACTTCGTCATGTACAGCAATGGATGAGATCCCACAAGATGCCATACACCATCTCATTCTGAGCATGCCTCGCTGGGTTAGACAGTGCATAAACAATCGTACGGATGTGACATTCTATTGATAAATTTTTTGTGATTATTGATATTTTTTTTTCAATTGTTATGATTTACTATTGAAAATTAGTAGTTATGATTTACTACTTGAATCTAAGAAGTAGATACTTTTAGGCCTGTTTCAGACAAGGCGATTAGTTGATTCCACTAGTTGTCGAGGAATATACTGATGTAACAAATGATTGGGAACTGCCTGAGCATTTTCACATGGAGTTAATTTGAGTAGGTCTTCAATGATAACCAACTAGTTCAGAGTGAACCAGACAACTTAGTTGAATCAACCAAACCGCCTCGTCTGAAAGACGTCTTAGATTCCTCGGTGTGACCGTGCATGGCTTTACGGATACACGTTCTGCGATTGAAAGAAAAAGAAATAAAAGAACATAAAGTATTTATATACACCGAAAACTGTTAAGAAACAACGCACTAACGATGAAAACCAGAATAGGGATTTATAAAATTATGATTAGACCGGTGGTAACCTATGCCATGCAAACATTAATAATGAAGAAACGGGTCATGGAGGAACTGAGAAGATTTGAGAGGAAACTGATAAGAAGTATCATGGAGCCAATAAAAATGACGAGAGCTTCCGAAGGAGAACAAACAAAGAAGTGGAAGAGGTATTAGCTGGAGATGATATAATACGACACGTGAAAGCTTTAAGGGCAAAAATGGTTTGGACATGTCGAGAGAAGCCACGAGCTAAAGCAATCAAGAAAATTACAAATTAGATACCATCCCTTCAAAGATATATAAGCACACTCAGGAAAACTTAGCGACAAGAAATAATTGCAAGCACTGGAATAACCGATGTAGGGATAAAAAATTGTGGAGTGCAGTCGTACAGGAAGAAAAAGTGTGTATAAAATTGCAGATTAAAAGGGCTGATTCCCAAAAACGGATTGTAATCATCCTCCTGGATGGGGTATGGCCCATAAGGGTTGCTGCAACCTATATATTGCTCTGTTTTTCAGAACACAATGCCCGGATTTCAAAATTTATTTTTTTTAAAGTTCAATACCAATTTATTATTATATTCAATTTATATTATTATTTATTTAGCTTGTCCGTTACGATTTTTTTTTTATTTTTTTTTTTTCAATAAAAATCAAATTAAATTAAAATGGTGGTTTCAATACACCCAGCTACCTCTCTAAATAAGTGAAAGAAAACTGTGGAAAGTGACTTCCTACCTGCTAGGTGGCATGGGACGCTTCAAAGGGGACCAGATCGTCTGTCAGAATCGTACTCCGGACGCTTATTAACGAATAGGCAGTTTTCTCACCCAACGGTCTCACCCCTCAAAGCCCCTTCTCGGTTTATTACAATTTGAAATAAGTAATTATCGAAAATCGATGTAATACACTTACTGTACAAATAAAAGAAACATTTCAAACCAAAACAAGCTTAAATCTTTATTTATTTACCCAAATGCTAAGTTTCATCATCATTGAGACTCTTTGATCACAAGGTACTGTTGTGTACTGATGGTACCAGCATAAATGTAAAATGAAAAGAAAAAAAAATGAATGAATTTAAATTTACTAGCTCAGCGGAAAAAAAAAAAATAAAGGGCGCAAAAGACTATCTACTTTCAGGGTTACTTTCGCAATTAAACTAATCTTGGAAAGTAAAATGTGGGCGTAAGTAAATTGACTATCTTTAATTATTAAAATTGAAAAGGTTGAATCAAAAATAAAAGAATAGAAATTTTGAATGACGTTAACAATCATTAAATTTATTGTTATATATATATATATATAAAAAAAAAACATTTAATTACAACTTCGCAGGAAAAATCTAACCTTGGACTGATGGTCCTGGACGAAAACAAAACCTGCATGAATCTACAATTAAAAAGGACAATGCAAGTCCCTCAACAAACAAAAGACAGGTTTGTTTTAGAAGAAAATCCTATAACACAAAAAAAACACGTGGATTCAAATTTTTAAACCAAACAAAATTAAATTTTAAACGTGGACAAAAACAAGCAAATATACACAATGAAATTTAATTACAAGCACAAGGCTTCTTTTCACCTTACACGAGGTAATTAAATAAAACTCAAATCAGCAAACTAGAAACGGAAAAATTTAAACTCTTTAAACAAAAAACAAAATTTTCTAGAACAAATTAAAATAACGGATCTTATATCTGATATGTGCACAAAAATATAATATCAATTATTATTTACAGAGTTCCCTGATTGATGAAATAATTTCAACTTAAACGAAACAATTTTTTTAAAATTAAATGAACTAATCAAAAATGGCAGCAACGAAAACAATATAACATGTACTTAAGGTATCTTTCAAGGAACTGCCCTTGAAAGGCCCAAACCTCGCATATATATAAATTTACAATTGCGTGCGCTCGCAACGCAGAAATCGTCTAAGAAGATTCTAGCATATAAACTATAAAATATAAAATACTGACGAAGGCAATATGTATAAATGAAAGAAATTAATATACACAACTGAACAATTAAATACTTAAATTCATCAAACAAATCTATTAACAAAATCTTGTCAAAATAAAATATTAGAACTGTGGAAACTCGAGCATAGCATTGATAAAGATAACTTGGGATAGATATTAACATCAGTGCCGCTTAAAAAAAAAAACTCTCGCGAACTCAAAGTGTTCGTCCACAGCAGTACGTATATTGGAATCAGTAGAATACTATATAAGACAATCTTTTAAATACAAAATACTTGTTCGAACTTTCCTGGCATTTTTAAAGACTAAATGAGGGTTATCGAAATGTCATATAATAAATTAAATTTCAAATAAATAATGGCGCCATCTATCTGTAAACGGCAAATACTAAATTTTTAAAGCAAACGATTATCTATGATTATCGATATTTGTTAAAGATAGCTATTTTATCACAGATCAAACTCAGTGATATTTTTTTACAACCCTTACACATAAAATTCCTAAAATAACTAACTAAAAGGGCGGCTATTATAAAACTAACCCCAAATTATCGTATGGTGAAATAAATTATAAAAATATAAGTTTCTGTTTAAATTTGAAAGGAAATTGAAATAATTCCTCTCTGTTTTAGGTGTGGTAATTCTATGGAATACCAACTTGAAGTGGACACGACGCTTGGCAACTCTCGTACTGGAATGGAGTTTCTAATAGGACGGGCCCCCGATCTCGGTCAATGGCATGAAAAAGCAATCTGGTCGGGAGGTCTTCATAGGATATTTTCTTGGCAAATTGTAGGTATTCGATAAGGATTAAATGTGCAGGAGTTGTATCGATACTATTTTAAGTATTACTTCCTGGAACTTTGATAATTTTTTTTTTTTTAAATTGTGGCAAAAAAACGAAAATTAAGACAACCGTCGTCTCTGGTAGCCACCAACAGAATGAGGATTCAAACCAAATATTTCAGTTAACAGCCTTCGATTTAATCGAATATTTAGCATCTAATGCTAATGTTGTCCATTTTAAATAACTATCTTCAACAAATTCATAATTCGTCTGTAGAGTAGGCAACTGAGTACACGCCTCACTTTTGAATTACTTGTTCATTTAGTTTAGAACCTTGTTGTAAATGATTTTCAAATAGATTCCATACCTCAGATACATAGCAATATATTGTTACGCTACACAGTAGCATACAGCCCGGAATAAAAAAATAAATTTTAAAAGAAATACATTAATTGAATAAAAAAAAATCAAGTTTTATATATGCCAGTGTCATCTATTTTCTATAATTTTGATTTAGAAGTGTTCTATCTCACCAGCCAGATGGCCTGCCAGGCAAGAAATTTCCGATCGAGGGGCGGTGACATAAAAAAAATATTGAATAGCTCGTTACTTTCTTATATTTTAACTCAGTACGCGTTGGGATGTGGTGGGAGGATGTTGTCAATTGTGCTCTCCCTCAAATTCAATGTTTAAGACCAATTTAAAAGATGTGTTAGGCATGATAATGTCGTGTCTTAATCGTGTTCAATCCCTTATGTGTAAATGAAACATTTAAGTGCGAATAAAAGTGATTTTATTTATTTAAATCAAATTCAAAATCTGACTTGTTTAATATCAGACATAAGTCTATGGATAATAATCTCAGGTAAGTCCGTGAGTTCGTTTAATTAATAACACTAAAGTTTCATTAAGTGATTCCACCTTTTGCGATTCAAATTCATAGTTTCTTACTTAAATACGTTTGAAATAAATTTTAAAAATCCCGCGTTTTCTGACCGTTCAAATGGAGTTATATTAGATTTGAATAAACGTGTGAAACAGAGTAGCCAACCTTGATGGTAAATCACTGGATATTGGTTCGTAACGTAAAAACATAACAAATACTTATAAACCTAATTACACAAATTTCCCCAAAATAACTGGAGACCGCTTAGCTATGTTACAAACGATTTTCTAACCTCAAATTCAGCAGAACGGATTAATATAAAATTTCTTATAAGTATAATTCAATTTAGATTAGCATTGAAATAATACATTTATTTTTTAGGTAGATTTAACGAGGAGTACCTTTTTACAGAGCCGAATTCTGCGATCATCGGTGGTCAGGACTGTTCAAGTCGTATATGGGCCCTGGTTCGGGTACATCGAAGATAGGTACATCAGATCAGAGAGGATGGGTCGCTCAGGACAGGAACATTACTCGGAAAAGTCGTCGTTGAAGAAAAATTACCCAAAATTGTGTGTAATTTGGAATAAAATTTATGTGAAAAACTTTGTTTAACAATTAACAATTATTTTTAGGTCGTAATTTGGAATAAAATTGGATTTTATCGAAATAACCGTTAAATTTCAAGAGAACAAACAGTGATATGTCTGCCTCGAACGAGGTTCGGTTATTGAATGGTTCGAATTGAAAATGTTTTTAACTGACTTGCAGCGATTGTCTCCAAGCAAGGAGTCCAACTGTCTTTTTGTGAGAAACCGTTAATATAACCAAAATGAGAAGCCTCCATTTGTTTTACATATGAGAATGGCCATGTGATCGACAGGATTGTCAGATCTTCAACGATGTGAAAATAAATAAAATTACAAAATCTGGAATCACCTTACACTTTTTATATAACAAAGGTATGAGTCTCTGAATTATTAGAAAAATACATTTGAAATTTTTAAACGCTTATTACTATATAAAAATTAACAATCTAAAATTCATTACTATGCCCCCAAAAGGTAGGCAACCATTTATACACATAGAATTGTTACAGAATCCAATTTCCAGCAATTCCCATGTCTGTCTGTTGACATATCAAAGCAATTGATCTGCCAGTGCATATAAAAACATTATTAAACAAAAATTTAAAGAAATAAATACTCTGTAAAAGAAATAAAACTGTTCACTCGAATTAAAGGTGGATCCAAATTTGATCTGTCAAAATCTAATGTAAAATTATACTATTCAAATTCTAATATTCATTTTCGATGTGTAGGTGTATCACTGCTGATCATCTTGCTTCCTGAAGAGAAAATTCTAAAGGAAAATGCCTCGAAAGCCTTGCCAAATGCAGAGATTACCTACATCACCTGGACATCGTCTAGCTGTCTGCTGCTACATATTATATCCTTTTCTATATAACTAATAAGTTTTAAAATATAATTAAGTAAAATAGTGACATTCCCTTTTTAAATAATAGTAGAATATTAAATAATCGCTCCATAACAATATATACAAAGATTTTTATTTTATTAGATTCTATGATCGTGTCTTCAATTAATTAAGGCTTCCTATATTGTATGGATGTACTTCGATGAAAGAACAACTGCATAATAAATGTTGCTATGTCTTATCCCACCCTAGGTTTATTATTTGTTAAACGTTTGACCTTAATAAGGTGCCTCAACATGTCGAATAGGGAGAAGTTTCAGATTACTTACGACCAACGTGTATGTTGTAGTAAGTATGCCTTGTGCGTGATAATTTTGAAAATATTATTTGGGATTTTCAATGTGAAATGAGGCAAGCAAGATTTTTATTGCATAAGGCGGCGCTGGTCCAAATGAGGGTAGATCCGCGCTCTCGTGACGTGACGAAAGACGACCTTTTTCCCCCCGAGGGCTGGATGAAAAAAATTTCCACATTAAAAGGGCACACAATTTCGGCACGAACGCCTTCGGTATATCTCGCCCTCTATATCCTTTCATCTTCCACCCTTTACACGTCTCCCCTACACCCCCCGCGTTTTCGACCCTCGTTTTTTTGATGGCACCAGAAGCGGGCGAGAAAAAAATTCCGTTAACATAAACTTCTCTCCCCACCTAGGGCGGCCTAGATCACGCGTTACTCGCGGAAATAAATTCGACGCCCTCACGCAGGCAGACACGTTGAAGAACGTCCGTAATTTCCACCCTCCTCCTGCTTGTAATTCTTCAGCGTCGTCTTCGTCCTCGCCCGAGTGGAAGAAGGAAAAAGTCGCGACGCGAAAGCCGTCTACGTAGAATGGTGTCGCAAATTACAGTCGCAAACTGGATGCGGAGAGGGAATTTTCGTCGTCACGTGTTATGGAGAATTAGATCGCCCAAGTAGATTAGGATGAATGCAAAAAAAGGCGAATTACTGTCATGGTTTTGTGGAGCTAAATATGTTATGTGGGAATACGAGCTGGTTCTACGTTTTGTTAAAACGACAATTGCACGAGTTCTTATTTTACAAGTTACATCTTTGCCACAAATCTCAAACTATTTCGTCATTTTTTTGTTTGCAAGATTGGTCTTCCATTACAAGTCCAAGTACTTCAATATGATGAAAAATAACGCCTTGAAGTCAAGACACATTCCAAGCAAAAGCATCTCGAAGTATCTGACTTAAACAGATCTATCTGTTTAATCCGTCGTCTACCTGTCTACAACATCGTCTACCTGTCTACATAACTAGGTTAAATTAAAAATCGATGTAATAATCAGCCAATATTAGCATATGTTGCGTTCCACATTCCCATTATTTATGTCTGTATAACTGTTTAGGAGGGAGTTATGAGGGACTGCGGACTACAAGGAACCATAGTGGAGAAATCTGTTCAAGTGATCGCGTATGCCGACGACCTTGCGATAGCAGCGAGAGATAGCAAAACATTGGAAGCTTCAATATCTGAAATTAGCAAGCAAGCACTTAAACGAGGTCTCGAAATTAACGAAGATAAAACAAAATACATGAGAATTAGCAGGAAAAAGATAAGAGAAAACTACATAGAACTGGAAAAATATAAATTTGAAGAGGTCGACAGCTTTAAATACCTAGGCAGTGTGGTAAATAATAAAAACGACCATACGGTAGAGGTTGGCCAAAGGATACACGCCGGATACAGAGCATACAGCAGGGTTAAACACCTACTCAGAAATAAAAAAATCAATATGCGAATAAAATTAAAGATTTATAGAACAACAATAACATCGGTGGTGATATATGCTGCTGAGACAATGTGCCTCACACAGAAAGAGGAGGAACGACTAAGAGTCTTCGAGAGAAAAATGTACAGTTATACACGGACCAAAAAAAATTAGTGATGTACTAAGCAGAAAAATAATGAATCATGAGATACAGGAAATACTGGGAGGTGAAGACATAGTAAGAATCATTAAGGCACAAAGAATGAAGTGGTACGGACATGTAAATAGAAAGCAAGATCAAGCGGTCGTAAAAAAGATCATGAAGTGGAGACCAAAAGCAAACAGGCCCATAGGAAGACCAAAATTAAGGTGGGAAGACCAGGTTGTGCGAGATATAGAGATAAGAGAAGTATCATATATCACTTTAAAATTATTTAAAATACACTTCTCAACTCAGGATATAAAATGATTCTGGAAAAGTCGAGACTAAAATTTAAATAAAAATATAAAATTCCAGAAAAATGCAATAAACTTGTGCCATATATAATGAAAAAAATAAACTAAAGTGATGTTGTGCTTAAGACCTAGTAGAAAACTTGAAAACCATATATGCAGAAGGCCATCTATCGAGTAAAATTTGAAAAAGGGGTGTACTCAAAAATTAATTGCGAATTTAATGAAAGGTCTCTACTAGTGAGCTGTTGCCTCAATATTTCCAATGCTTTTAAATTATTAAATATATTATATACCTTTCAAACATTTACAACTTTACATACCCTATGAAATTTAATTATTAACAATAAAAATAATATAGAGCAACTAAAAAAGAAAGGGTAAACAAACCCCTTTCTCCTGGCATGTAATGATTGCCATTGCACATATGTTGGAAGGACCTTTAGAAATTTCGAAATTTGGATAAAAGAGCATATACGTAGCGTAAAACCCAATTCTATTGTAGGTTCCTTGCTCGGTACACAATTTAAAAGAAAATAAACACAACTTTAACATCAATCATAATTTCCAAATATTACATACGGCCAAAAAAGGTACCTACCTCAATAATTAAAACAGCTCACTAGTAGAAACCTTTCATTAAATTCACAATTAATTTTCGAGTGCGCCCTCCTTTTTCAAATTTTACTCGATAGATTACCTGTAATATTAAGAAATGTTTTGCATGTATCACACATCTCTTACTTATATTTTTGTGTTTTTTCTGAGAAAGGATACAGTTTCTTTCACGTTGCTACGCAACATTAGTACAATCACAATAATTTATTCTGGAATTAAAATATTTACTTCCTGAAAATCACTGTATATCTAGAACTTCTTTCAAAAATTGTATGAATAAAATTTTATTCAAAAAATGCAAATAAAATACATTCTTGCTCGCAGACCACCGCAGGCTAAACTATTAATATATGAAGAAGTAAATGCATGAAAATTAAGATGAAATCCCATTAATTTCAAAGTTATTTTGAATTTGTCGTTGAAATGAGGCAACTCTTATGTTCCTTCCTCCCATAAACCAAATTTGAAAGGATTCTTGTTCTGTCTTGTGTCTAATTGATTTCTCAAAATTTGGATTTTGTAGATAATTGTGAACATTTCTTCCACAATCTCTTATACACACATTTTTCCTCTGGTTCAAATGTATTTTTCAGAAAAGTTGAAAAATGAAACAAGTGTTAAAAATAGGTAAACTTAAGAAATTAAAAAAAAAATTAACGAAAGTGAAAAATTTGTAAAAACTATTCAAAATTAAAAGATGTTGAGAAAGCTAAGAAATTTAAAAGACAAAAATTAAAAAAAAAATACTAAGAAAGGCATTTGAAAAATTTAATGAATTTAATTTTTTTTTTTTAATTTAAGAAATTAAAAAAAGGTATTATGCAATTATGGCATTGCTCATCGCAATACCTATTCAACAGCGAAAAAACCAAAGAAAGCTACCCAGAAAGTTATTATGAAAAAACCAAGTTATTAACCAACATTTTACATATTTTTTTAGAAAAATTCATTCATTCAATTTCAATTGGTTCTACTGCTGTTGAGAAAGGAACATTAATGCGCGAAGACACAACTTTTGTTTTTTATACAGAGTAGCCAAATTCATCTAATTATAAATGACCTTAAAGTCAAAACAACTCTATAAATATTGAGGAGTGGATTTTTCTTTTGGGGTTTCTGTGTTGTAATTACAAAATACACACTTTTGGATCGTAATTCTTATTTTTTTACGTGCTTGTTACACTTAATTTGCTTTTTTTTGAAAAAGCAATTTAGGCAACTTTTAGCTTTTGCTGTTAAAATAAAATGGCCGCATTAGAGCTATTCTTTTTTTGTTGAAAACTTGGTGTTCCCAATTACCCTTGAGAAATCAATAAAAAAAATCAAAAAAGTAATTTGAAAATTCCAAAATACACAGTTCAATACAAAAAAGAGAATGAAAGAAAATATATTTTGAAACCAATTCCCTTGCAATGAGATTGAAGTAATGAGATGCAATGATCTAGCATACATAGAACAAATTATTCATAATTTTCAGACGTTTAAAATATTATTTTGTTTGATAACATTTAAGACAATTAACCAAATGTGTAAATGGCTAGCTGTTTTTTTAATTCAACCCATTGTGCATTTAAGTGATCATCTACCCGACTGTTTAGATTCCATTTAAACAAAATGTCAACTTTATGATCCCACCACTATCCACAATGGTAGGATCATAAAATAGAAATCTAGCATTTGTATTGGATCATATAAGATTTGACACCAGAACTGGTCAAGTTATTCTACTAGAATCTTCATCTTTTCTCATTCTTTATGGGAAATTAATGCTTAAATGGGATGCTAAAATGGGAATTTAGCATTTGTATTGGATCATATAAGATCTGACACCGGAACTGGCCAAGTTATTCTACTAGAATCTTCACCTCTCTAAGTAGTTGTCTACCTGTCCAAACTGACTGTCTACCTGCTTAGATTCATTTAAACAAAATGTCAATCTTATGATTCCACCAAGGACTGGGTAATGAGATTATACAATGAGAATTTTGACATTTATGTTAGATTATCTGGGATTTGACACCAGAACCGTCCTAGTTATCTACTACAATGCTTTGGGTTCATTTTTGATCGCCTAAAAATTCCTTGTCTTTCTTGAGCTTAGAGCTGCGCATTCATGCAAAATATGTAGTCACCCTTATTCCGCAGTGCTCAGTGAAGATATCCATTATTCATCACAATTTTCTAGTTCCTCTTAGGAAATCTATAACTATACTGTGATTTAGTGGTTTATCGGCGTTCTTTCTTAATAATCCCTTAATAAAAATCATGAGTATGCCCACTTGTATTTTCTCTAACACTTCTTATATTCAACTCCTGGAGATTCCTTTTTGTTTTGGCAGAATCTGCAACCCCGCCAAAACAAAAAGGGAATCTTCTGGGGGAACTGTCTTCCTTTGGCCTAATCTTACAATGATCAATCGATAGTCTTAGTATTAATTTAGCTTCCTTTGTGCATTCAGGTCTTTATTCTTTTCATAGTTACTTTACGTGCTTTTTTGTTAGTGCTGTTTTACACTTTCTGGACTTTGCTACTTATGATTTGGTAGTCCAGAGGAAAAAGTCGACTACAACAAAACATCTTCTGGCCATTTCACTTGTCATAAATCTACACTATTACTAAAGTGTTTCCTTGTAAAAGTTTATTCTGCATAACCGTTAACGTTATTTATATTTCATAATACACACAGAGGTCAAAGACTTCTACAGCTTATATAGAATATTTTTTTTTATATAAAACTCTTTTATGAGGGAACAAATATCTACTTGATAGATATTGCCAATGTTGGCGGAAACTCACCGAGAGAGGATATTTATGAGATTTTGACAGGAACTACACCTCTGAGGTCAGCCCAGGGATAGATCGAAGAACCCTCGAGCACGAACATAGAAGATAAAGGGAGGAACAACCCTCTTCGCCCTAACATTGACGGATAACATCGCCGTAACGATCCTGACGAGACTAGCCAGCGCAGTTTTCCCAGGGAAATGTCGAGAAATATCGCCCCCCACATAAAAAGCCTTCGATTTCCTCTAAATTCGAGAAACGGTCCATTTCCCTTAATACCCCGGCTACATTTTTAAACGTATTATATCCGTATCCGCTACTGCTAAGCTAAAACAACCATATCGTAGGCAAAAACTCCGTGTTCCGAGCACACCACACATATATATGTGTATATATAAATTTATGATTTATACCGCGAGCAGTTTCTCGAAGCCCGAAGCAGTTTAATGCACGTGTCGTGAATAAACTTCGCTTGGAAGCGCGCTACAGCTGCAAGCAAAAAGCGCGCCAGCCACCAGTCCCATTTACTGGTAGCAACTCGAAACGGTATACGTGTATCTAGCAGCCGTCTATGTATATACCGGGGTACATATTCATCCTCGCTCCGGCTGTAGGGAGTGGAAAGGGGAGGAAAAGGGAGCTTTAGTCGCTTCGGAATTATGTACGCCGTGTTCATAATTCCCGTTAAAAGCGGACGCGCCTGAATTATAGGCTGGACGAGAACTGATAATTAAGCCATGTGCTATAGCGGATCTTTGGAAGGGGTGGGGGTGCAGTAGACGGTGCTTTCCGAATTCTAAACGGGAATCTGTCTGGATCGATAGTATATGCAACTTAAATAATCTATGTGGTATCCAAATTCATAGAAGGCGAAAGGACAATACAGGGTAATGTAATCTATGTCAACTTATCGATGTTGAAAATAGCAAATTTTTTGGCACCACCATGGGATAAGACCAACGCTTTTGAAGCTCATCCTTGTTTGATCCTTATTTGTATAGAACGTCTTCCAATTAGTTATTCTTCTGCAGAAACTGTACAAGGAGGATGCAACAATTTCTGTTGCCATACCTTACACAGAAGGCAGAGATATATAGCTTATAGATAAGCTTCAGTTTACTTCGATCAACCAACTAGAGACATGTACAGACTAGTGCAGGATCCTGGAATAACTGGTATAAATTAATGAGTAGAAGAAATAGGGGATAAATACAAAAAGTATGGCTGGAGTCACCATGTCGGGCGACTCCCACAAAAAAAGAGTTAAGATTTGACTCTGCAGAAGTGCATGACAAGGAATAAATCGACGCCTTTAAAAAAAATCTAAGCTTTAGCATTTTCTTACTCTTGGACTCCGATAAAATATCCTGCATCTACACCTTGCACTGCTTTCGAATTGTTCATCAACCAACTAGTGTCTACCTGCGTCAGTGCCTTTTCTTTGCATCTCCATTTCTTTCTGTTTGAAAAAAAAAGATAATGAAGAGATCAACGATGATTGGTTGACTGCAGATATGGCGTCCATAGCATGCTGTGTTGGAAGTGACTCATTTCTAAGTTAGCCATACACACATGAGTATATGTGATTGTTTTCCTATGTGTTAAAGACGGAATGCAGTTAATCTGGCTTTTGCACAAAAATATGCATGGCTGTTAAGTTTCTAACGCTAATCACAAGGAAGAAGACATTGTTCTCGTGATTACCAAACTTGATATTAATGACTTTCTATTAATATCAGTTTTGCCATGTCTCTGACTTGCTGCACTTCTACCACTATACCATAACCTTCATAGATAACCAATTGAATGAACTTCCATGTAGGTGATGATTGTTCCCCTATGTGCTAAAACCGAATGTAGTTAATTTGGCTTCCTTTTGCATAAAAAATGCATGAATGTTAAGTTTCTAACGCCAATCACAAGGAAGAAGGCATTGTTTTCATGATTATCAAACTTGCTATGAATGACTTTCTATTAATATCAGTTTTGCCTTGTCTCTGACTTGCTGCACTTTCTGCCACTATACCATAACCTTCATAGATAATCAATTGAATGAATTACCATGTAGGTGATGATTGTTCCCCTATGTGCTAAAACCGAATGTAGTTAATCTGGCTTCATTTTGCACAAAAAATGCATGGATGTTAAGTTTCTAACGCCAATCACGGGGAAGAAGACATTGTTCTCGTGATTACCAAACTTGCTATGGATGGCTTTCTATTAATATCAGTTTTGCCATGTCTCTGACTTGCTGCACTTTTTGTCACTATACCATAACCTTCGTAGATAACCGATTGAATGAACTACCATGTAGGTGATGATTGTTCCCCTATGCGCTAAAACTGAATGTAGTTAATCTGGCTTTCTTTTGCACAAAAAATGCATGGATGTTAAGTTTCTAACGCCAATCATGGGGAAGAAGACATTGTTCCTGTGATTACCAAACTTGCTATGGATGGCTTTCCATGAATATCAGTTTTGCCATAACTCTGACTTGCTGCGCTTTCTGCCACTATGCTGTAGCCTTCATAAATAACCGATTGAATAAACTACCATCACATTAGCCAATAAATGTCCATTGACGTAACTCATAAACTTTTTAGACATATCTTCTCAAGTGATTGGGCATTGTAAAACATCAGAAGAAACACACAAAACCGACCTCTGGTATGATAGTATGGATAGTTGGGTATCTATCTGTCTCTCCTAGATGGCACTTCACGCTTTACTCCTTAAAACTGAGTGAATGATTGTCAATAGATTGGAAGAACAATGATGACAGTTAGTAAGCAGAAACTGCAATAGATCATCAGCTTTCTTAAGGCAACTTATTTCGCCATTTCCCATTCCAAGAGTTTTCTATGGCTTCCTTTACTCCTCGGCAAACGCTGGAAGATGGAAGAAGTTAAGTAGCTCCATGTGCACAAATATAATAACAACTGATAACTGACCGATTTATTACATTTTGTTGCTATTGTTATTAAAAATCATAGAGACAATATTAAATTAGAGTGGGAACATTTCAATTGTTATGGAATCCATATAGTACTTAGAATAGGCAGCCTCGTGAAGTACTTTAGATGGTACACGGACTTTTTTGTTGTTGTGCAACACTGCAGCTTCTTGGCTTTTTGTATTTAACCTCCCATTTCTTTACCCATTAAATTATATCAACCACTCCAGGATCCTAGCACCTTGCACTAAACTGTGCATGTTTTAGCTGGTAGATCGAAAAAAATCGTCTAGGTTCATTTTTTTGGCGCTGGTATGTGTTCTCTATCATCTCATCACACAGTCTGCAGTTGATACCCCCAATGCTAATCCCAATTCTCTGTAAGTATCTTTTCAGTGTACATTGTGCTGTTAGGAGACTTGTTACGATGTGAAGAGCTGCAGCAGTTCTTCAGCCTTCTATTTTGGTGGCCTTATCATAAATTTTGCCTGGTTGTGTTATTCCAGTGCCTTTTGTGTTTCTCTTTGACCCAACTTCTTACTTGCCCTGGTGCTGTTTTTCAACACTCTTAGAACAGGTTCTGAATCTATATCTGAAGCAGATCATCCCTTTCTTGCTAACTCATCGGCTTTTTCAGTTCCTTCGATTGCTGAATGCCCGGGCATTCACCGTATGAATTATCATTATTTAGCTTTTCATAAATCACCTGTCAAGTTAATTGGCCATCCCAATAACCCCTGATTTCTGATACTCGAGAAGCATCCGCAATTTGTATTCATTTCAAGCGAGGAGGGAGCTTTTAATTTCCAGTATACAACCTTTGGAGCACCCCTCTCCTCCCCTTCCACTCCACACTTTGCGCAGCGTTAATAATTGAAGAGGAAGCGAAAAGATAGACATAGGATTTAATTTAAAAACAGTTTCTCGAGATAGGGCGACTTAACACGCTACACTCAGTCGCAGAGGTAGAATGCAGTCAGGGGAATGAGGAAGGTGGGAAGGAGAAATCCGCATAAACAGTGATGAAATATGTCTGGGCGATAAGTCTCCAGAATGGTGATGATCAGTATGCAGACGAGAGCTACTGGGTCAGTCGTTGAATACGGAATGCAAATTGGCACGTGTGAGGTGTCGTATTTCTCGCGAAAAGTTTTTAATTAGGTAGACGTGGAGACGGATGCGTCCTAGTGGAATACCGGTACGAGGTGACTTTGTTACGGAATGCTGGAAAGTAAAAAAAAGGGGGCATATCTGAGCTGGGAAAAGGCTGAATTTAATTAAAAATTGTAAATATCGGTGTGATTCGGTAAACTTTATCGCGATCGTGAGAAGAATATACGACGTCTAGAGTCAACAGGGTATAAAGATTATATGGCTGCTTCCGCAGTCCCCGAGTAGATAGATCAGGATTTACTATGGCATTTTTAGAACTTATTCGAGAAAATCATCTCTAATTTTGGGGCAAATACAACTGTGGCATTAATGACAATACACGCTTTAAAACACTTTACCATAAATTTCACTACACCTCTGAGTTTAATAATACCCTGCTTTTGCGTACTTTTGATCCACCAAACCATGCGTGGTTCCAATTCTCCATCAATCTGGGGCAAGGTAACTTAACCAATAAGGTTGACAAGATGGTGGGAGCCAAGCGGCAGTGGTCACTCGGTGCCTTCGGATTAACGTGGGGGGAGTACCGCTTCGCGACTTCACAAGGTAATGGCGAAGGGTAGATCGATTCAGGAATGGCACTAAGAAAGCCAGATGGAAGCTT
The DNA here is from genome assembly GCA_004143645.1 of Protaetia brevitarsis. Lineage (NCBI taxonomy): Eukaryota > Metazoa > Arthropoda > Insecta > Coleoptera > Scarabaeidae > Protaetia > Protaetia brevitarsis. The sequence continues at coordinate 35,065 of RXPK01002463.1, forward strand.
CGCTGAAAGTGAAGAAGAAAGAGCTCTCCTCCTTCTAGAAACCCACTTTCCCGAAAGCAAAGTGGGAACCTCGGAAAATCCTTCCGAGATAAATAAAAGACCAAATAAAAGAAGCTACTACAGTGGCAAGACACATATGCAGCAGCGAACGGTTAAAATGGGCCATCAATACCTTTCAGCCGTTCAAAACACCGGGAGTAGACGGGATTTTTCCAGTCCTACTTCAGAAAGGGCAGGAAGAAATCCTTCCTCACATGATTCGGATAAGCCGAAGTAGTCTGGAGAAGCCTGGCAAAGGGCTAAAGTCACCTTTATACCAAAAGCAGGGAAAAAGGGCATTACGCACCCTAAATCCCACAGACCTATCAGCCTCACATCATTCTTTTTGAAAACGGTGGAAAAGGCTGTAGATAACTATATCAGAACAGACATCTTGGAGCGGGTACCATTGCACCCCGATCAGCACGCCTATCAAACAGGCAAATCCACTGAGACTGCATTAGTGGAGCTGACGGACCAAATCCAAGATGCCCTGACGAATAAAGAAACCGTAGTGTGCGCCTTTTTAGACATAGAGGGTGCTTTTGACAACACTCCACACGAGTCTGTCAAAAAAGCATTAATTAATAGGGGGGTAGACGGCGTGACCTCTAGATGGATGTCGCAACTACTGTCTACCAGGTCGGTGGAGGCGGAGGTGGGACATAAGACCATCTCGGTTAGTACGACCAGAGGATGCCCACAGGGGGGAGTTACATCCCCACTTATGTGGAGCCTAATAGTAGACGAACTCTTATGCGGACTGACGTATCTAGGTATATCTTGTCAAGGGTATGCTGATGATATTGTCATATACGCAAGAGGCAAATTTGAGAATACCCTCTGTGACATAGTTCAAAAAGGATTGAACTTCACGAGAAGATGGTGTCAATCGATGGGACTCAGTGTCAACCCCACTAAGACAACCCTAGTAGCATTTACCAGGAAAAGAAAAATATAATCTTAGAACCATAAAACTGGATGGGCAAAATATAGACTGGAAAGCGGAAGTTAAATATCTAGGCCTTACCCTAGACAATAAACTTCTATGGAACAAACATGAACTTGAAGTAACCAACAAGGCCAAAAAAGCTCCGATGGTGTGCAGAAACTTTGCAGGGAAAAATTGGGGATGCAACCCCAAAAATACTGCTTTGGATGTATACAGCGATAGTGAGACCGATCATCACCTATGCATCAGTAGCATGGAGCAAAAGAACTAATCTGGCCACCGCGAGAATTAACCTCTCGAAAGTGCAAAGATTAGCATATGTATGCATAACGGGGGCTATGAGAGCCTGCCCAACAGCAGCTATTGAAGTAGTATTGGATCTTGCCCCCCTCCACATTGTAGTAGAGATATGCCCTGGGATGATATGTTAAAAAAATTTAGCTTTGTGAAGGAATTCACCATAAAGCTAAGTAACAGGAGCGAGTGGGATCATAACACCATCTTGAACTTGAATAGAAATGCCATCAAATGGTATACTGATGGCTCCAAAACGGCAGAAGGAACTGGAATAGGAATATACGGGCCTAGAACTACATATTTCGAAAGCTTGGGAAAATACCCAAGTATATTTCAGGCGGAAATACACGCTATTGGAAGATGTGTTCAGTTCAATATGGATAGGAACTATCGGAAGCAGGAGATTATCATCATGTCTGATAGTCAAGCAGCCATCAAGGCGCTGAGCTCATATGAAATCCAAGTTGGTCTGGGAATGCCTAGGGAAATTAAATGACCTAGGCAAAAGAAATAAAGTAACCCTCCTGTGGATTCCGGGTCACACAGGAGTGGAAGGAAACGAAATAACGGATAACCTCGCAAAAAAAGGGGCTGGAATGCCTTTTGTAGGGCCTGAACCCTTTTGCGGGTTAAGTACTGCTACTTATTGTACTGCTACAATACTGAAGAAACTAAAAATAGAAATGGAGCAGAGAAAATCCAGTTACTGGGAAAATCTCCAGGGAATGAGGCAAAGTAAAATTCTTCTGGGAACTTATAACCAGAAGAGGTTTAAAGAATGCGTCAACCTGAGTAAGAACAATGTTCGCATATTAACAGGAATACTTTCAGGCCATTGTAGACTGAAAGGACGCCTGAGTAAGCTTGGATTGGAAAAAGATCCTGAGTGCAGATTTTGTGGGGAACAGGATGAAACACCCATCCACCTCCTCTCAAACTGCGTAGTACTGTGCAACTCGAGGGCATTGCACCTGGGAGCATGTGAAATCGAAGAGGGAGACTTACCTAGACTGGGGCCCTCTGGCATCCTACACTTTCTAAAAGGAATAAGATTGGAAGGCCAGCTGTAAAGCAGCAAGAATAGGGGACACAATAGATCTTTTAGGTCGCAGTGTAACACCACCTTTCTGTTTACATACATACATACATACAAGGTGGGGGAGGGGAAGAAAGTCTAGCAACCTTATGATTTCGGTGCTCAAATCCACACACATGTCGAGTCCAGACAATAACATCCACGGTACAAGCAATGTTATACACTAACGCTACCTAGAAATGCATTTTAATTAGATCTGAGTCATAGCTGATGAAGCCTGCCGTCACTCCGCTCTTTGCTTATGACTTCAACAAGACAAAAACAACACCTTTCCCTGAACAAACTAGGCAAACAACAGAAACATCACCTGGGGGATTTATAGGAAGCTAAAAGTTTAACGCAAACGCCCCCAAGATCGTTCTTAACCGGCGCTGACACCTCGCCGTTTGCACAATCGCGCCTCGCACAACCCTTTTATTGCGCCGCCCGACCCATTTCGGTCCCCACGTACGTCTCCACCTCTATCGCCGCTTCCATTACATTCATGCGACGGCGAACTTCCAGCGAACGCCTCGTAAACGTCTCCATTTGAATATCTCACGCGAACACGAGACAAAGCGGTAAAAATTGAACTTTACCATCGGAGCGTAAACACCAGAGGGGCGGCTTTTAATGTGTCTTTCGCGTTTTCGCGACGACGAGCTACCCGCGTGGCCAAGCCGTGTGCAGCAGATAGCATCTTCTCTCTGGACGGAGTTGTTGTAAAGTGGAAAAGGCCGATGCTACGTTCGAAGCCGTTAATATGCAAATCGAGTGTTTGGACGAAAGGACGAGGGAACAAGAGGGGGTGAACGACGCCATCTTCTGTTTAAATTCCTCCTTTAATCACGTTAGGTTAATGCTTTTTTTATCGGGGCATTTCATACGTTTCCATTATCCGAGCGATTCTAAGCTAAGCTCGTTGGATTATCTAGATTAAAATTCTGCATATCCCCCACTCCAACGTAACGATTCGATTTAATTTGTCCGATGCACGGATTGCATTCTTTATTAAAGCGGAGAAAACAGAAAAGCACGTATGGAAAATCCAATGCTAGGTCAATCTACAAGAAAAAAGTTAATGTAACCTAGCTAACTCCAGCGATAAAATTAGTACCTACTCTTTATTTTTTTGCAGTCGTTAGTGATGTTAATCTCATATTCATTGGTCGGCGTCAAATACAAGCTGGTGTATGTATTGCTGGGAACTGATGGTACCAGCATATATGAAAAGTGAAATTAAATCAACTAGCTCAGCGGATAAAAATTTAAAAGGGCGCAAAAGATTCTTTGATCTCAGTGTTACATTCGCAATTAAACTAATCTTGAAAAGTAAAATGTGGGCGTAAGTAAATTGACTATCTTTAATTATTAAAATTGCAAAGGTTGAATTCAAATTAAAAAAATATAAGCAATTTAAAATGACATTTACAATCATCGATTTTTGTTTTTATTAAAAAAAAGAAAAAAAAACATTTATTACAAATTGCAGTAAAAAAATAAACCATGGACTTAAGGTCCTGGACGAAATAAAAAACTGCAGGAATCTACAATTAACAAGGACAATGCAAATCCTTTATCAACCAAAAGGCAGATTTGTTCTAGAAGAAAATCCAAATCGCACAAAAAATCCACGTGGTCTTAAAAATTACAACACACTAAAATTAATTTAAACGTGGAAAAACAAATGTAATAATATTGAAATTTAATACCGAGCTCAATGCTTATCTTCACCTAAGCCGAGGTGATAAAATATTCAAAACTAAAATTGAAAACTACGAAACGGAAAAATTAAACTCATTAAACTAAAAAAAACAATTTCTTCTAAAACAAATTACAATAATTACTGATCTTATATCCAAAATGTGCACAATTAAACACAACAGCAATAATTAATTATAAGAGTTCCTTGAAAGCTGATAAAATTCAATAAACGAACTACATTTTAAATAAAAATGAATTTACCAAAAATGGCATCAAAGAAAATAAACAACATCTACTTACGAGAACTTTCAACGAACTACCTTTTGAGAGGCCCTACATCGCATACATATATAAAATTATCTGCGTGCACTGGCAGCGCATAAAATGCAAAGAGAATTCTCTTGAATATTACAATGAACAAAATATATATACAATACTGACGAAGGCAATAAGTACAAATGACTGAAATTAATATAAACAGCTGAACAATAAAATACTTAAATTCATCAAACAAATCTATTAACAAAATCTTACTTAAAAATAAAATATTAACTTCTGAGAGAATTTGCCCGACGCATCGACAAAGATTGATCTCTAATAATAACATAACACAGAATTTATAACCCCCGGGGTGCCAAACCATAGCAGTATGTATGTAGGTACAAGGGTGGTGTTACACTGCGGCCTAAAAAATCTATTGTGTCTCCTATTCTTGCTGCTTTACAGCTGGCCTTCCAATCCTATTCCTTTCAGAAAGTGTAGGATGTCAGAGGGCCCCAATCTAGGTAAGGCGCAACGCCCTCGAGTTGCACAGTGCTACACAGTTTGAGAGGAGGTGGATGGGTATTTCATCCTGTTCCCCACAAAATCTACATTCAGGTTCCTTCGCTAATCCAAGCTTACTCAGGTGTCCCTTTCAGTTTACAATGGCCTGAAAGTATTCCTGTTAATATGCGAACATTGTTCTTACTCAGGTTGATGCATTCTGTAAACCTCTTCTGGTTATAAGTTCCCGGAAGAATTTTACTTTGCCTCATTCCCTGGAGATTCTCCCAACAACTGGATTTTCTCTGCTCCATTTCTGTTTTTAGTTTCTTAAGTATTGTACTGCTACTTAACCCGCAAAAGTGTTCAGGCCCCTCCAAAGGTATTCCAGCCCCTTTTTTTTACAAGGTTATCCGTTATTTCGTTTCCTTCCACTCCTGTGTGACCCGGAACCCACAGGAGGGTTACTTTATTTCTTTTGCCTAGCTCATTTAATTTCCCTAGGCATTCCCAGATCATCTTGAAACTGATTTCATACGAACTCAGCTCAAGCTGATAATCTCCTGCTTCCGATTATTTCTATCTATATTGAACCGGACACATCTTTCAATAGCGTGTATCTCCGCCTGAAATATACTTGGATATTTTCCCAAACTTTCGAAATATGTGGTTCTAGGCCCATATACTCCTATTCCAGTTCCCTCTGTCGTTTTGGAGCCATCAGTATACTATTTGATGGTATTTCTATTCAAGTTCAAGATGATGTTATGATCCCACTCGCTCTTGTGTAGCTGGTGTAGGTAGAACTGCTAACAGAACATGGTGATGGGGCGTTTATCCATGGAGAAAATAATTTGTTTAAATACTTCTGCAATTTCATTAGGACCAGAAACAATCCTTACCGCAACATCAAGTCTACTATTGGAAGAAGACTAGGAAATTTTATTAATAATGCTCCACGTCGTCTTTGACACGTTATTGGAATTGAATATCAGATTGTCATAGTACAATAATGATATTTTTCTACTTTTAACTAAAGATATATGTATATAATGTTCCTTCTTTATTGTGTAGGCGCCAAGAATTAGAGAATTAAAAATCTACCCACCTTTGCGCAGATTCTAAAAATTATTATTTCTACATTTAACCCTTTGGTGGAAACAAATTCTGCAAATGTAAATCTGCACGAGCCGAAAAGGTTGTGACATCTATGTCGCATGCCGTAAAAGGTACTATTTTTGAGGCGACTATCCTCTCTATCGCGTATTTGAAGGCATTATATTTTCAAGATAACAACAGTCTGTTGCTAATGATTAGTGACAGTGAGCATCCAAATGGTTGGATTAATCGTCCAGTCCACTGCCACTATTAGGGTCTATTACAGAACGGATGTTATCTTCCCAAAAGTTATATAGCTGATTTTTGAAGCAGCAAGGCACAGACAGAAGATATGGTCAACTGTTTCCTCGTCTTCTAAACACGGCCGGCATTCAATCTCATCGAAAAACCCGATTCTGCGTATTTTTTGAACGTACAGTGACTTCTTCCAAAGATACAATTACCATAACACTGCGTAGGCTTTCACGGCCGGTGTAACTATAACTAACAGCTTCTTGCGGGTTTCGCCGTGTGTCAAAACTTTCGCTCGACGTTTCGCTGTTCATACTGACAGCTTCTTCAGGATAACTGAACTGGTTACAATTACCATGCCACTTTTGCGACCAAATTCCAGAATAGATATAGATATAGGTTTCTAATCCGGGGAGTCTGTTAAGTGTTCTCCATGGTTGTAATATCTTCTGACTCTTAAACAACGACAAAATATTTCTGCACCCACACCCTGCTCAGTTTCGAACTGTCGATAAGTCAGTAGGTGTCTGCTCACGTCGGTGATTTTTCTTTGCATCTCATTTCCTCTCATTTTGCAAAAGAGGTGATGAAGTAATATAATAAACATCGAGTACATATTATGTCTGAAGGCATTCCCAAAATGCTGTCGGAAGTAACCGATTCTAGCGGCTTGTTGGCAACACAAATACGAATATATAGCTATTGATTCGCTATATGTATGCCAAGACGAAATGCTGTTAGTTTGGTCTCCCTTTCTACAACAATGTGCTAGGGTGGTAGATCCAAAAGATCTTTCAATGCCAATGATGAAGAGGAAGACATTGCTCTTGTGATTGTCATAATTGCGATCCTTCGAATGGACATATGTTTTGCCTTGTTGCCTTTTGTTATCAAACTATTTCTCCATAGATTATGCTTGGACCTACTATCATCGCTCAGAGCCAATATACTAGTTTTGGAGATAACCCCCAAGATTTATCATATATTCTTTGGCATGTCCCGAAGGATATCTTTAGCCTGTGAGTGGTCTTTTCCAAATGCGAATTGTCTTATTAAATAAGACACCTACATAACCAAATAATTAATTAAAAAGTTAATGAGGCAGATTTTATTATGAAAATTTTCTTGCCTCGTGTGGGATTTGAACCCACACCTCTTGTAGACACCTAAATAATCTATTACTAATGCAGCTACACTCCACACAAGATGGATTTTTGTCTACGATCGTTGGAACGTCAGGGAATTTAATGGGTCGAACAGGAACATCATCAAGTAATTCATATCGACGTGTAAAATATTGATAGAGCAAGCTAAACATATTTGCCTTTCTTTTATTCTTTACTTTAGTCATTGTTTACTAGCGGATGTTTACATAGTATACCGTTTTAATAGTAAATTGAGGTCAAAATAATGTAGAAATGCAGTTAGGAATGCATCAAACTGACATAAGTGCCCCGAAAATGTTCAAATCATATTTGGTGACGATCCCAAGACGAAATTTATGAAAAATTGGACGGCAAATTAAAGAATAAAATAATTATACAGTGTGAGTCTATAATCTGGAATAAATTCAGTAAAGCGGAGACAGTATTTTTTCCGGAAATATGCTCGGACACGTCGATTAGTATTTTAAATTGCCCACTTTTTCACCTGAGAAAATTTTATACAGCGTGTCCCAAATTTGAGATATGACGTCATAGACAATTTTTTTTAAATGGTAGCCCTAATTTTTTTATAACTATTCCTAAAGGGTATATCAAATTACACATGCGTACCAAATTTCAAGTTTTTATTCCTTGTCATTAAAAAGATATTTAACAATAACTAATTCGAGAAATGAAGAAATCTGATTCACCTCAGTCATATCTCTTCTACAATAAATGTTCAAAATGTTGTCCATATACTTCCTGACAATACCCTAAACGGAACCGAAACTCATTTTGAACATTTCTAATTACTTCAGCCTACACTCCTGTCTTATTCGTTCTTTCAACACCTCAATATTCTCCGGTTTGGTTTTAAAAAATTTGCCTTTTGCTGTGGAGCTTGGTCGTGGATGATCTCATCAGATCATTAAACGACAAAGGAGTATGGACGCAGGGGTACGCTGATGATATCATCATAGTAGCTAAAGGGAAGTTCCCCGGCGTGGTAGCAGGCATCATGCACTGGAAATGGTAGAGGAATGGTGCCTTTCACAAGGACTCTCAATTAATCCACAAAAAAAAAAAACAAGGTATATCGTATTAGAAAGAGAAGGAAATACGTCAGTAATCATGTTTGTCTATCTGTAGCTCAGATTCACATTTTCGCTCTAGTTTCTAGAATATAGCAGGTATAGATTACAATATTTATAGTAGTCACTGCATATTTAATAGCAAAATTCCACCAACTTTATAGAAACAAAAGAATTTTTGAAACCGGTCCAGCTTGTGTTGAATAAATGAACCAGCAAATAAACTTATAGTCTTTCTGCGTAGTAATACAGGGTTTTCCACGGAACTGGCTGGTTAGAAGTTTTTCGGCTTAACGAAATTCCTCTGTTTTAAAAATTTGGGGTTTGCAACAATTTGGCACTTACTTTCTTTCTAAAATATTTTCACCTTTCTTGCACTTCGGTTAACCGAAGTGCCACGAACTTTGTTATTTTAAATGGAACACCCTATATATTATTATATTTTTGAATTTACCATAAAATTCTATGACGATTACCATTAGGGTATCTTATACCTATCTTCAACTGTTTCTAAGATATTACGATTTTTGTCAAAATTTTGACATTTACATTGTTGTATGTAATTGATTAATTCTCACTTGATTTAAGTGTCAGAAATCTCCGACTTTGAAATCAACAAGTACTAACATTGTTTTACCAAAACGTAGAAAACAGGGTGTTTAAAAATTAGTGACATATCCAAGAATTTTGAATGTTGCAAAACTTATTTTTTTCAAATAGAACACCCTGTACATTTTCCTATTTTTGGATGTACAATTAAATTCTATACCTATTTGCTGTAGCATTCCCTATACCCATCTTCAGTAGTTTTCTTTTAAATTACTCGTTTTGTTTATTACCGCTTTCAAATGGCCGAATAATTTCTATCTGGTGGCCATGGCATTAACATCACAACAATTTATTATTATTAGTAAGTATTATTGTTATAATCGTTGTTTGTTACACGTCGCGTGTTCAGATCGATGAATATTATTGTGGAACTTATGAATTAGATAATGAAAAATATTGGAGGAGCTTATTCTAACCTAGATACTATAAATTTATTTTAGATTCAATGAGAATGCAGGAAGAACTTATAGAGAATTCGATGTAATTAAAGGAATTTATTGGTTGTTAATATATCTACGGAATCCAGAAAATTTTGAAATGATTTCTCTAATAGCTTGGTTTCAAATTAAGGGAAATGGCATAAACGATAACGACGAAAACATAACAAAGATTGTTTCACTAAAACGTAGTGTGCTTGTCAGACAAATGTTTTAAAGTTTTTGATGTATTAAAGTATTTTCAAAATTATAAAGGTTTTTATGAAGAATATTTAGATACATGATACTTAACAAATGCAATTTACAAGCAGCATATACTTGAACCATGACATAGAGCATCAAAAAAAAATGCTCAATGTGAATTCCGTTTACGTCCAAGCATTTTATTATTCGACGTCTTAATGTGTCGCCTTATACTTCTTCTCACTTCAACTGGGTCTAATTCATCAAACGTTCTTGTCACACGAATCATTAAATCTTGCTTGGTAGTACCGAAAGTTGCGTACTGTGTGTAATATGTGTAATGTATTATTTCAAAGTTTTCTGAATTTTATTAGATATATTAGCCGAAAATAAATTCCTATATTACCGTAAATTCTCTTTAAGTTCATCCTGCATTCTCAGTGAATGTAATAAATTTAAAGTATCCAGGTTAAAATAAGCTCCTTCAATATTTTTTCATTATCTAATTCATAAGTTCCATAATAATATGCATTTATCTGAACACGCGACGTGTAACAAACAATGATTATAACAATAATACTTACTAATAATAATAAATTGTTGTGATGTTAATGTCATGGCCCACCAGATAGAAATTATTCGGCCATTTGAAAGCGGTAATAAACAAAACGAGTAATTTAGAAGAAAACTACTGAAGATGGGTATAGGGAGTGCTACAGCAAATCGGCAAAGAATTTAATTGTACATTCAAAAATAGAAAAATGTACAGGGTGTTCTATTTGAAAAAATTAAGTTTTGCGACATTCAAAATTCTTGGATATGTCACTAATTTTTAAACACCCTGTATAATGTCACTGAATTTTTTTTCTACGTTTTGGTAAAACAATGTTACTATTTGTTGATTTCAAAGTCGGAGATTTCTGACACTTAAATCAAGTGAGAATTAATCAATTACATACAACAATGTAAATGTCAAATTTTAAAAAAAAACGTAATATCTTAGAAACAGTTGAAGATAGGTATAAGCTACCTAATGGTAATCGTCATAGAATTTTATGGTAAATTCAAAAATATAATAATATATAGGGTGTTCCATTTAAAATAACAAAGTTCGTGGCGACTTCCGGTTAACCGGAAGTGCAAAAAAGGTAAAAATATTTTAGAAAGAAAGTAAGTGCCAAATTGTTGCAAACCTCAAATTTTTAAAACTGAGGAATTTCGTTAAGCCGGAAAACTTCTAACCAGCCAGTTCCGTGGAAAACCCTGTATAAGTATGAATATTTAATTAATATTTATATTAGTCCATGGTAATAGAAATAGACAATTTTTGTTTGTTATTTCGAGCAAGAAGTTATGTGCAAGAGGAAAAAAAACTGAAAACATCTCTCACTATTCCTCAATCGTTCAACTACCGATTTTGGATAACATACCCCAGCAAATCTTTTGGCATAATCTCAACTACAAATCCCCACCCGTTACTTAAGACGTCATGTACGCGCGTCGAAGATCATACATCATCCTCAGGCGGCGTTGTTCTCCACCCACCATTCTCCCCCTTCCCCCGTCGCCCGTTGTGCGCTTCCGGCGAACCAAACGGAAGTCCGAGTCGTTCTCGAGCGAAAGGTAATTTGCGAATCATCGTTTTTCCGAGCGCCGCGGTCGTTTCCGCGAAAACGCTAGACGGGGTAGAAGCCGCCTACGCCGAAGCATAAAGGATTGACGGCGGCACGGCCGTGATGGATGGTGGAATTATGTAAAATGCCCGACGGCAGACGCGCGCTACTAACACAATAGAGACATTAAAACCGACATAATTACGTCACTGTAATCGTATTCCGATGATGGAGCGGTTGCGTGAGGGGAATGGGAGGGAAATATGAAGGGCTATAGAGACGATAGAAGAAGGGGAAATAGGAGACGATGTCTTTAGTAAGACGTAATAGCGAGATGAGTAAGTTTGAAAAAATTGGGTGAAGTATTTTGTAAATACTGGATTGTAATTAGTAAAGTCTTAGAAACACACTACCTAAACCTTAGTAACTTATACAGTGTGAGTCTGTAATCTGGAATAAATTCAGTAAAGCGAAGACAGTATTTTTTCCGGAAATATGCTCGGACACGTCGATTAGTATTTTATTACATGCGTACCAAATTTCAAGTTTTTATTCCTTGTCATTAAAAAGATATTTAACAAGCACACAGCAAACTCTGCCTTTGAAGGATAGTAAGTACCCCTCTTGAGGGCATCCTCTAGTGGTCCTCATGGCGATACTTTTATCTAGCATCTGGGCATAGACCACTTTGCTACTTAGTATGCAGTCAACCCATCTGCTGGTCATGTGCTAATGTTCCGGTCCATTAAGGATCGATTGATCGAAGGCGTTGATGTGTTATCAAAGGCCCCCACTATGTCCAAAAATACTGCACAAATAACTTCCTTTTGATGTAGGCTCCTTTCGAGTCCTCTCGCCAAGCTATGCAAGGCAGCCTCTCCTGCATTGAATGATATAAATCAAAGCACCGGATCTCAAAAAGTAAGAAATGTCTAATCACCTATGGCATTTAATGTTGTTTCGTGTAACCCAAATATTTTTACGATCAAATACATAATAAATAACCATTGTATTTAATTTATACTTTGTGACATAGAAATCGCAACACCCAGAAGGAGTAAGAATTTTACAACTTGAAGATTACTTTGAGATCTATACATATTATTATGATTTACCCGGCTAATGCTTAAAAGCAAAAGAAAAATAAATAAATAACTGTCTTTAATAAAAACAGTGCTCATAATAACATGTAAAAATCCATTAACAAATTTATATCGAAAAGCATATAAAAGTATGAGAACTCTTATCAGGTGAAATACTGATTGAAATGCAAACAATATTATTAATTATCAGTATAATTTTTAATTCTTTAATATGAAAAGTAATTTTAAAATATCTCGCGCTATCATAGAAATAGAACACTAACCACGTTACCAACTTAAAAACTAAAAAATTCAAATTCTAAAAATAAAGTACCTCAAAATACTATCAAAATATACATTCATTATATAAAATTTAAACATGCTTTGACAATACCTCGTTTATCAGTTTACACAGACACAGAGTACCCCAGATGAAATTTCTTGTAGTGACAATCAGATACGTGTATATACAGAAAAGGCTCAGATCAGGGAATAACATCGGTACCCAAAAATTCGGAACAGACCTCCTCCGTTCATCAGATAATGATTGACTCGAACAGCAACATGTACATTCATGTAACTATGTACCCAGTATAGTAACACCAAATTTGTGAACTTATTCCTTCGATACCAGATAACCACACAATAGTGTAATTATTATATTGATGACAAATGATACACCTTTTTCTAAGACTTTCCTTCAACAACCACACGTAACCAAGATTTCATCAGTTTCTTCAACGAATTACATTGATACACACCCATTCATTAAAATTAGATACCTAGGATACAGGCATGTACAGTTGTCAGACGAAAATTATATTCAACTTCAATGACTATAATTAGATTTAATCCAAATTGCACTGGATTAAAACATAAATAATAATTACATTTCAATATGGTTGTGGTTTCCTTTTATGAAACACAGCTATTCATTTC